>NJDC01001657.1:258829-275174 GCA_002245475.1 Calephelis virginiensis | reverse complement strand
ATACTGTATTATTTATTCTTATCTGCAAGAAAATCTTTGACATTATAATAATTTTTCTCTAAAAGTAAGTTGAATACCTTTTTCGAAATCTGTTTAATGAAAGTGATTTAAGATTATCAGGAATTTGGTTGTATATACGAATGGACATGCAATACACGTTATTTTTGTTTTTGTTACGTAGTATTTATATACTCTTTCTACCTAGCAATTAATCTAAAAAGAGCACAATATCTTGTCTCAGATAGTTTATTAATATTGGCCTAAGGTAACTAAACAATTTGGATATTGGGAGAATCACGGTAATATCAATGTTGTCCAAAGATGCAGAAGTTTTATTGAAACAAAAAGAATGAACTTCGTATTACTACAAATTATTATGACTTGTTAGGCAATAATTTAAACGCAGTAAATCTTCAAAAATCTGACTTTGATTTCTATAAATATGTCATCTATTTATACAAAAATTGGGAATTTTTCTTCAAAGAATCAATTCTGATATGGTGGAAATGGAACCACCTCAAGTAAGCCCTTTTCAAATGAAAAAACATTTTTTTATAATTGGTTCAGAAATTAGAAATCAATCGGTAAACGTACATAAAAAAGTCAAAAATCAAACATATGGCCTTCCACTTTGTTGAATTCGGTTAAAATGATATTTAAATATCTAGATGATCCTTTATCATACAAATATTACCTTATCGGATCTGCTTGCACGTTATTTTTGATTTTCAAATAAACACAAGTCCCTAAAATAGTCTACAGTATGGTGTATCTGTTGTTAATAATCTTAGCTCCAGGAATTGTTATTGATGAATAAACGAGTACCAAAGAGTAAATATAACGTATCATTCAAAAACATATTTAACTACCGTTGCCCGCCTGCTTGGTTAATTGTCCCATAGGAATATTTTTTTCGGGATAAAAACTATCCTGTGTGCTATCCAAGTTACCCTCTGTGTATTCCAAATTTTAAGAAAATCGGTTCATCGGTTTTTACATGAAAGAGTAACAAACAAACAAGCAAACATACAAACTTTCACATTAATAATATTAGTAGGATTATAACATTCAGGTCAATATTTCGAATATTATTTTGAAATGCTCATACTCGTATAATTAGTAAAAATAATTCTAATGATTAAAAACACAAGTAGAGCAGGCATAAACATTCGCAGGTAAATTTTAGGCAAGCAGAGTAGGCACTCATCTAGCAAGTTTTGCTTAAAGTTTTTCTAAACTAGGTTTTTAATTTGCTCGATGAAACCCGCCCTAATTTAAGAAAGCAATTGTAGTGGAAATGTAGCTTTGCGACTCTGACTAATACTAAATTAAATTTCATACATATATATTAAACAATAAACAATAAACTAATTAAATAAATATTGTTTATTTTAGCTCTGTCCTGAAGAAAAAACCACAAGAGGGATACCTGTGATATGGCCAGAAAGTCCACCAGGAAATTACATACAATCGACACCTAGTTGCTATAATAACGACAGTGAAATAACTAGAATTTGCATAGACGACGAATGGATACCCCCGGTTAATAAACTACCGCCTTGTTTAAGAAACGAAAAGTATTATAACTTATCTACTTGTCCTCCAGGTTTCCATCAAATATCAAAGAATATTATCGAATACTGTTACCAAATAAGCGAACCCGTGAGCTGGGATTACCCCTGTTTAAAAGGTGGGGGAGCTATGGTGCTTACTGATTTTACTGATAACGACATATTAACATTACTTGATTCATTGAAATCAAATAATGTATCCCGCTACTATTGGTTACCAGCTAAGCGCAATAGGATTTTTACTCCAATGACATGGTACGTAACTGGACCAAAATGGGGTAGACTTGTAGAGGCAATTGATATTTTACCAATAATCACATCAATATTCAAGAATTGTTTATTGCTTGATGTAGAATCGAAGACGCTTATTGCAGAAACATGTACTGCAAAACACCCCACGTTATGCTTTTATATTAATAGCGTATATTATCCAGGGAAATGTCCAAAAAATTATCATGCAATTAGATATATGCCTGATCACGGAGTATGCTTCGGTATTGAACACTCGGAAACTCCACTTAGTTTTGATGATTTTCATAAAAGCCAGTGCGAAACACCGATGGGAAATTTCGATGAAAGTGATATAACAAGGTATATATTTAAAAAAGTGGCAGAAACAGACCAATTGCCTGATAATATTTGGTGTTGGTTTGATAAATTAAGTTTAAATAGAAATCCAAATTCAGTTTCACCTAAATATGATACAACAGAAGAGCTTGTTGGACCAATTTTTTATGTTGCCATCAATAATATTGGTACACTAAGTTTAATAGATTCGAAGTCGCATGTGCAACAGTCATGCATGGCATGTCAAGCTGAAGTCAACTATGAAAATGCAGAGTTAATATTAGAATACAATGAAAGACAAAATGTAATACTTTTAACTATATATTACCCATCTGGTCTTTGGAAGTACGATATAAGTGATCGAGGAATACAATGCTTTTCCGATGCAAAAGGCTTAGTAAAGGTAATTGATATACAAGATTTACCTGTTTTTGAAATTCAAGGCCAAACCTATACTAATTCAAGCGATGACCTAATTGAGGAGAAGATAACATACGCAGTTAATTTAGTTACCAATAGTTCAGCACAGTACTGGTGTGAAGGTCACACAAAAAACTTCTCTTTAGTAACAACAGAGAGAATTGTTGTTAAACCTACTGGAAACAATGTTGACGTATTTGCATTGGTTATAAAAGTGTATAATGTTTCCAGTGATACTCTTCAAAACAATCTCCAAAGTGCAACGAATGAATTATGTGAAAATATACAAAATGTATTTAATGCTGATGTTGTACTAATGATGGAAGTTCTAGAGTACACTAAAGATTATTTGATGATCCTATTACATGTTCATGTAACCAAAGAAAAGTTTAGTGACGAAGATGTAAAAGATGTTGTCACGTTGTACTATAAACTAAAAGAAATAGCTGAAACCGAACTCGATACGTATAACTACACATTTGTAAATATCACAAGTTCCGTGTACTGTTTACCTACAACTTCTGAAGATGAGGCATTTTATCTTGATTGGGAATTAACTCCAGTTAGTCATATTACAGCTCCAATGCAGTTTTGTTTACAAGAAAACGGATTACCAGTCAAAAGGCTCTGTAATGGTTCATATCTGTTGGGTGGATTTTGGGGTGACGTAGAAGGGTCCTGTGATAAAAGTTACATGCCTTCCACTACAACAAAGTTTCTATACATGTTTTTAAAGGGTCAAATATCAGAAAATTACACTTCTCGATTTCTTGTTGACGGACTTGGGTTTGTTTTAAGTGATACTGATAATATTATTCCAGCTGATATTTATTATCTATCAATGTCGTTGCAGCATGTTTTAACATTAGCACATAACAATGAAACCGACATAGAATTAGGTGACGTAGATAATATTGCGCGTATTATGAGTAAAATAACGGTGTTTAATGATGATTATTTACGACTAGCTCAGACTCTCAACTCCACCAATGTTATATTAGATGCCATGAATCAAATAACAGAAATAATAGCATTAAATAATGAAATGGTTCCTGTTAGTCGTGGAAATTTAAATAATAATTTAGTGAAACCCTTGCGCCAATCAGTTCAGCCTCAATTTATAATTCAAATATCATATCCTTATATTAATAATATAAGTGGTATCGCTGTTGTAAGAAAATCTCACTTAGACAATTTCACAGATATGGAAATTGTACCTCTTTATTCCAATACGTCATTGTCTACAATTCTTTCAATGAAAAATCTTGAAATAGCTACATGGATACCAGAGAGAGTGATACAAAACCTTGAAAAAAATTATTTCAATCAAAGTAAAAGTTCTGAAACAAACGACAAAGATGTATGCATAATCCTAAGTATTTTTCATAGTAATTCTGTGTTTCAAGATCTGAATTCCAATAATTACAAAGTCAATAGTCGAATAGTAGGCATTTCGATACCAGGTTTTATAACTACCTTAGGAAGTCCTGTTCCTTTAGTGTTTAAAGATTTAAAAAATACGAGTACAAACTATGAGAAATATTGTGGCTACTGGGAATTTAACATTAATAAGTATACTAAAATTCCTGGATATTGGTCTAATCGGGGTTGTTACTTAAAAATGTCACGCAACAATCTAACTATATGTGAGTGTTACCACTTAACACATTTCGGACAATTAATCGACATTGGATACCGTCAAAATGAAGACGATTGTTACACAATTTCGAAACACTCAAAACGTTTAAATATAATTTCACTTATTGGTAGTTCTCTGTCTTTAATAGGCATATTAGGAATTTGGATCACGGCTACCGTATTTCACAAATGGAGGAAAAAGGCAGGCACTAAGCTTCTGTTACATTTATCAATATCTATAGCTCTACCACTTATTTTTTTAATTTTATTTAATTTAGGATATTCGTTGTTCGAGGAAAGTGGCTCTAACATGACTGCAAGAAGTAGAGAAATTACTTGCATTGCTTTTGGAGCATTGCTACATTATTCGGTGCTTGCCAGCTTCATGTGGATGTTAATAACAGCAGTTTTACAATTTGTAAGATATGTTCGGGTATTAGGAGCACGTCGTCCATCTCGTTTTATAATCAAATTTACAGTAGTTGGATGGGGTGCTCCAATAATACCTGTTATTATAGTTCTATGTATAGATAAACATAACTATTTACCCGATCTTATCAAAAACAGTGATAGTCCAATATGTTACCCTAGTGGTATATATTTAATACTTAGTGTAGTTTTGCCGATAGGCATTATTCTGTTCACTAATATAATTTTGTACGTGTTGGTCATTTTGGCGATTTCCAAAGGTCCAGATGGTAAATTGAGGTCCACAGATATAGATTTATTGAGTTCTCAATTCAGGTTGTCCATTTTTCTTTTCTTCTTGTTGGGACTTACGTGGATTTTCGGTATATTTTCTTTTTCCAAAAATTACATATGGTCTTATCTTTTTTGTTTAACTTCGACTTTACAGGGTTTTGTTTTGTTTATTTACTTTATAATTATTGATCCGGATACAAGGAGTTTATGGCGATCTTTAATGAGACCACAAAATACTTCGATTAAACCTAGAGAAAGTGTTACCAGCATTAGCACTGGATAATGTCTTATTATATAAGTATTTATTTTTAAGATTTCATTCTATGTTTTTTGGTTACTTTTAATGATTGTTTTCAAATTTAACACAAACATGTTATCCCCGCCTTTTTAATTGTAATTAAAAGACAAATTACAATTACCTTTCATCGTGTTTTTTTTTTCAAAACATTAAAGTGAATTGTTTGAAATATCCCTGTATTATAGTATATCAGCATCATTATATTACTTAGGTACTAAAGGTTTAAGATATAATGTGATTTCCAGAAAAACAATTATATAACCACTTTTGACCGCTGCTGCTAGTGTTCTGCAGCAACTTTCCCGGGTAATCTTTTCACCACCCTACTTATTCCTGGCACCATAATGAGTCGGTCATGTTAAGGTTTGGAAGGTAGGGTAGCCAGTAGTGTTGCTAAATGGGCCTAACATCCCGGCCGCAAGACAGAGATGCATCTGTAACATCTATAGAGCTGATGGATTACGGTTATCTTTTACCATAAGGAGCCTCGTATGCTTGTTCACTGATCTATCACATGGAATAATATTTAAATAAACCCTAGCTTCGTTGGAAGTGCTACTGTCAGCTATTTTAGTAGCTCATAGTTAATTAACGTGCTGTTCTGGCAGACACCTAGAGCTGGCAAACAAAACTGGCCGCTTAAAATTAACTGTTCCAACCTCTGAATGAACATAACAGAAATTCAATTATCATTTACTGTGACTAGCATTTAGATGTCTGCATTTCCGGGTCTGTGTGTTTATTAAATTTATTCTGGTATCTGTTTAAGTATTTCTACGTATTGGTATCGTTGACTAACACCCATAACACAAGCATATAATCTAACCCAGATCAAATTTCTGTAACTTATCCAGGAATATTTATTTATTCAATTATCATCTCAACACCAACTTTGGTGCGATCTGGCAGGTATTTCGAACCATCGAAACAGGTTGGCGTTTGTTTTTACTGTATGAAATATGAAACGTAAAAAATTGCATAGCACTGCAGAAGCTGGATAAAAAAAATTCATGCACGCCAAGTCCCATACGGGATAGGCAGAGACAGATCGTGTGCCAAACTTCACGCTCCTCACAAACCTGTCCGGCAACCTTTATATTACCCTTTTCATACAAACACTCGGTTTCGAAGACTCTTGACACCATCCTCGGATAATAGCCGATCGTTCCACGCACATTCGCATTGTGTAACTGCTTGGTTAATCTTTCAACATGGCTATTTCTCATTTTTACACCAACACTTTCTTTCAATTCCACTCTTTCTCGGATCTCTCTGTCTCTCGGTCAGCAAACGTTACAGCAAAATATTAAATTTTAAATGATGACAATGAAATCGCGAAATCGCTCTCAGAACGGAACTTTTTTAGTCAAGCGACACCAAACAAATATTTTACAAACTCATATCTCTATGAAAAGGGGATTAGTTAGAGGGTTTATTAGCTCTCCCATTTTATTAAGGTATTATCGGTATCTATGCCATTTCGACTTGACCTCAAACAACGAATGGCCAAAGATAACAAAAATGAACTTAAATTGAAACTAACATTAATATTTTAAAAGAATTGATTTTTTTTTCGGCCGACTCAAAATTGCTTAGGTCTGTTACAGTCATGAACTTTATATATTTCTAACTAAGCTCCATGATTATAATAGGCTAGCGGCCCGGTACGTGCATTAGCTATGTATAAACTGAAATATAAAAAAAACATAGTTTGCTTTAACCGAAGCACGTTCAAAAACAAATGACCGCATGAATGACATAAAATAACAAAAGAAAAAAAACAACTAGAAAAAGTTTCAATATGACAGCACAATCGACTTCTGAAAAACTGAAAAATACCCATTAACAAAATGATCTGCCATTAATTGAATTCATTTATGACAAAAACTGTGATAAATGAAGAGCCACTAGACCAATTTTATGCAAACTTCACATAAACTATCTACTAAATAGTCCAAACAAAGCCTTCAAATTCAAAATTTGGTTTTATAAGTGAGCCCGTTCTTGAGTTATAAAATTACAACGAAAAGTGGCATTGATTTATATATATGTAGATTTAATTATTAAATTTAACATATTTAAATGCATAGTTTTTTATTTTTTTTTGTTAACAAGTTTTTTTTAAATGCAGCTAAACCTATTGACAAAACAGTAAACTCTTTTGAATTTCACCTCTCCAAAATATTTGAACATTTGGTTGTTGCAGATAAAGATTTATAAACAGATACTATAAATATTGTCAACAGTTTTGTTCAGGAATTCGAACAAAACATTCAGTTTACGTTTAAATTATCTACCATTAACTGTAATTCAGTTATTACTTTATTCTTTTCAAAGCATTTATTTCAATGAAAAAAATATTCTGTGTAATATTGGTTTTAAGCGGTAAGTATTTTAATAACTTTACTAAATTTGCAAAGTCTACTATGATTAAAGAAAATTAATAAACTATTAATTCATAATTCATATGTAATGCTAAACATGTCGTACGAACTAGCCTATTTTTCATATTTTTAAATGAAGAAACACTTGTACTGTTTTACGTATCAAAAATATTGTTTAGTAGTTTAAGTTCTAGCCCTGATGATGCTGTCATAAGCGAAACCGGTAGGCTATTTATAAAATAATAAAAAAAGTTTCTTCGTTTAAAAATATGAATATTTGGAAGTTTTACTAAGCGCTGACGATGGAAAACATCAAATGTAGCCTATTTTTAATTTTGTTTATATTTATGTGAGAAGATAACGAACAAAACGGCTCTATTGAAGGTATAGTAGTACTATTTAAATTATGCGCTTCGGCTTTACCCTTTTTACTCTTTTTTCACTTTGTATATTTATTTTTAAATTGCACTGACCTACTCTAAATTTCAGTGAAATGATTAATTATGTAATAACACCTTTAGATATCTTTAAAATACATTCGAATTTCCGAAGTTTGACGAATATAACCGAAGCGCAAATTACTACTACCTACTATACGAGACAACTGTTGACACCGTAGACACCATAGATGCTAAAAGTGCGCATTCAAGTTTTTACTTCTGCCGGCACTCCCGGAGTGCAGCCCATCGTTTTTTTGTTTCTTTTTTTATATAATATTGGAAGGCAAAAGCAGACGGATTTCCTGATGATAAGATTCACGTTGCCTAGAGACACAAAGGTAGTAATGGGGCGTTGCCAACCCGAGGTCGGGATATTAGCCCTCGAGCAAAAGTATCTTTTGTACTAGTAACTTTAAAAACGATACAACTATCAACATGTTTATAAGATATCACTTATCTTTGTTTGCTTTTGTTTCTAGACTTCTTCGGAGAAAATAAGGCAAGTACTTACGTGCTAGTAGGTCATAAAAACAAGGTTGTTTGTCAACTTGTTCGAAGTAGTAGCAGCTTCGTATCTATTTATGGTGATTACCACTATAGTGCCAGGAAAAGTTTTTCCCCGTTTCAATTGACTAGAATAGACCATGTGCCTCTTTCCAGGCAGTTCTTAAGAGGCGAGCATAGGCTTATCGTCACTAACACCGTCACTTTTAACTATGTTGTAGAGTTTCGCAACGACTCGCCCGGTCTGGTAACACCGCCTTAACTATTCCTGCCGCCGCGCCGTAGCGTATGCGTTGACGTTTTCCGGTTCGGAAGATTAGGGCTTACTTTAGCTCGAGGGCTAACATCCCGTTTCGGGTTGGCAACGCACCATTACTATCTTTGTTGTCTCTAGGCGTCGTAAATTTCTTACCATCAGGAAATTCGTCTGCTCTTTTGCCTTCCAATACTATATAAAAAAATAAAAAATAAAATTAAACTACGAGTTAATAAATTACGTATAGCTCGATTTGTATTTTGAATAACCTATGTGGTCTAGCGTAGAGGTGTTGAACATGACTTCATGAGGTCCGGATTCGATTCCCGGCACGGGCAACAAAAAGATCCAAATTTTCAAAAAAAAATTTGCTTGTGATTGGATATGTACCAGGTTGGCGATAGGCTTGTCACCTATCACATTGTGGGACTTAGTGTCTTCGGCTAGTCGTTGGTTGAACCTCTGTTTACTGCTACTTACTGCTACCTATTTGGGGATATTGACGTAAAGATACTTTTTTTTTATTTTGACTTTTACCCCACTGGAACCCGCTTAATGAGCAGGATAAAAAGTATCTTGTAACCTTTATCGAAATAAAAGTACCTGCCATCCAAATTTTATAACGGAAAGTTAAATTGTTGGTCATGGTCATGAAAAGGAAATAATTATATTACCTTTTCACCACCAACCGCTAGATTTGGGTTCGATTCCCGACGGGTCCGATCCCGATTCAATTTTTGTGATGAAGATTTAAATGTCTGCATTTCCAGATCTAGGTATTTATTTAATTCATTTTGGTATATATTTTAGCAATTCTATTTATTAGAATCGTTGACTAACACAAGTTACACAAACATAAAATTGGAACGAAGTTCCTTATGGCAAGCTTGGAGGAGATAGGGATTTTGCTGCGAGACCGAACTGAAAAAAATTTGATAGTAAAAATCGTAAGAAAAATTCCGTGGAATAAAACTGTTAAATAAGACGTGCGCAAGTGCAACAGTTGCTGCGCGACCGAACTGAAAAAATGTGATAGTTAAAACCGTAAGGAAACGTGAGTGGAATAAAAGCGTTAAATGAGACGTGCGCAGGAGCGACAGTCGTATGCAGAAGCGAGTAGTGTGTAATACCTTTCTCCTTCTCCCTCACTCCACCCCGCCAATGCATAGTATATACTCATGAATTGTGTCGATTCTACATTAGCCGAAGGAATTTCGTTCCTACCTAGTGTCCCACAACACCACATTTATATTTTATCTATTTACTTTGGGTACAACTTACACAAATTGAATATAATAAAAAAGTAATATATTTATTAAAATTTATTTATTTTTTGCTGCCTCAGCTGGGGATTGAACCTTGGACCTCATTAAGTCAAGTCCATTACCGGTCCGCTAGACCACCGAGGCGAGAAAAATAATGCCACGAAAATAGCTGAAAAATACTAAATGCGACAAATAAGTGGATTTGAGACACAGCTGCAGTTTGTATGTAAGTCAGGTTCAGAAAACCGAACGAAGTTAAAAAAATGATTATTATTATTATTATAGTCTGGTAAAATACCTATTCGAGGCCATCGAAACTCTTATCCTCTCTACTCTATTAAGTAACAACTAATTGTTATCTCTGTGGCTTTATGGTCCGGTATTGATGTCACAGACTTCATGAAGTTTCATAAATCATAATTTTTTTACGAATATATGTAAATAGCCAGTTGGTCACAAATTCAATTTGAGCTCTATAGTCTGCCTATAAGGCGTACAATTATGAAATTAATATAAATAAACTAATTTACAGTCAATATAAATAGTAAATAGATTTAATACAACTAAAATTAGTATCTTAGAATTAAATATCAATTTATCTAATTTTTTCTCACAATTCTGAATAAGTCAAACTCAAAAATAACAACTTATTTCATAATAAGCACTACGTTGACCGAGATCAGGTAAATTCTCCAGTTGGCGACAGGTTTTCTACCTATCGCATTGTGAGACTAAGAACCTTCGTCTAATCGTGGGTGGTCTGGTTTTACCTCTGCCTTCTACTCCAGAAACTGTAAATTTCATTTCAGTAAATCAATGTTGGAGTTGGAAAGCGATCCCTGCTGATCAAGCAATGTATGCGCTTCGAGCGAAAGACTCGGGTTTGGAATATGTTAAAAACATAAAAGATGAATCCGATGAAACTTTGGCACGAGGTTAAATTTTTATATTTTTATGTAAATTAATAGTAGTTTTCCGTAAATAAATAGCGCTAAGGTCGGGCACCGCGAATTAGGGGTGCCAGGAGAGCCTGCTTTTGAACTTTACATAAAAGGAAATAATTGTTAAATTAAATTGAACTGAAAAATGAAAATGTAAAAAGTAAATAAGTAAAATGTAAAATTTAATAAGTAATATTGTACATTGATATTCCAAACTTTTATTCTGCGACGTTATATGGTCTTATATAGTTACTAGCTGCTACCTGCGGCTTCGCCCGCGTTTTCACAGAAACCCGGTGTGCGATCGGGATTAAAAATAGCCTATATGTTAATCCAGGTCACAATCTATCTGTCTTCCAAATTTCAGACAAATCCGTTCAGCCATTCGAGCGTGAAAGAGTAACAAACATCCATACATCCATACTTACAAACTTTCGCATTTATAATATTAATAGGATATGTCTCATCTGTGCATTTATTTATCTACTAATGAAATTGCTACGCATTCTGACACTTGATCGCAACGGACACGATGTTTTCTAGATTTTATAGAGTTTTGGGGTGTTTTTTATATCGCTTAATTTTTAATTATTTCACATAAGTCATTAAAATCGAATATAATTTAGTTTTAGTTTATTTAGAATTTGCAGTCAAAATCTCTGACCAGGGTACAAAAATACACGAAACAATTAAATTATATAATAATGACTTATTTGAATAAAAGGATTTCTCAAAACCCTCTTCGTTTGAACTTTGATGGGACTGGCCCTGTTTATGATAATTTAAAATACGTTCTAATTAAATTATTATTTATAGATCGACTCCATGCCATTTATAAATTTGGCTATTGTACAGCGGATGCCACACAAAGATCATTTTTTCGCAAATCTTTAAATGTCACCCTACCGACTTGGCAGGAAACGCAAGGATCATATTTATACGTAAGTATTGCTTTAACATGATTATATTATTACAAATTGGATTAATTTTTGATGATATCATATTCCAAATTGCTATTTAGATACTTCTAATAAGTCTACTAACTTACTTACTACTGCCTTACTTACTTACTTACGTACTTCTAAGTTTTTTTAATAAGTTTTCGTAATTATATCATAGTTAAACGTTAGTTTAATCAATTACGGCCATTATTAATAACTTAAGATAAAAAGGAAGTAGGATAAATACGAAATGAGAGCGCTACGGAAAATCTGTGGTGTAACGCTCGCTGACCGCATTCGTAACAGAGAGATCCGAGAAAGAGTGGGATTGAAAGAAAGTGTTGGTGTTAAAATGCGAAAGGGCATGCTCCGCTGGTTTGGTCATGTGGAAAGAATGACAGATGATAGATTGACAAAGCAGATGTACAATGCGAATGTGGATGGATGTAGGTACCCGGGGAGACCAAAGCTGACCTTTCACGATCAGATCAATCGGATATTATCCGAGGGTGGTGTCAAGAGTCTCCGAAACCGGCGTGTTTGTATGAAAAGGATTATGAATGTGAAGGAAGCAAGACAGGTTTGTCAGGATCGTGAGGTCTGGCACTAGATACTCTCTGCCTACCCGGTAAGGGACTTGGCGTGAAGATATGTATGTATGTATTGTTTTTCTAATAACGAAAATTAACAATATTATGTCTTTTGTATTACACCTAGTCAAAACTAAGGTACGTAGGTGGGTACCTAGCTAAGTAAGTAAACACTTTTGAAAAAAACTTGGTAACTATTCTGGTAAATGCAAAAGTCGGTCTGTCCGTTACTTTTTCACAGATAAGCTGGGCCAATGCAATATTTTTTAAATGTTTAATTGTTGTTCTTTGCATAGTATTTTTATCTACAATTTTTTTTCATTGTAATGTGTGTAGTGAATGTGTGTGTTAGTAAATGTTTTCTTTCTTCTAATTCAAACATAAGCTACTTTTTGGCAAAAAAGTAATCCGCAAAAGCACTAAAAGAGGCCATGAAGTTTCATTTAGCGGTAGCCAAAATGCTATTTCGTTTTTGTTTATAGCCTAGAAACTTCCTACATAAAGTTAAAGTTGAATAAATTGCAGCATAAAATATTTATTAACTATATCAATTTTTTTTTATTTTTATGATATTGGAAGGCAAACAAGCAGACTAGAGACACCAAAGGTGGTAATCGTGTGCTGTCAACCTGTGGCCGGTATATTAGGCCTTGAGCAAAAGTAAGTTTAACGGATACCTTATCCGGAACACGTCAACGACAAGCGCTGAAGCCTCAGAAATAGGTAAGGCGATGAATATTATGTTCAAAGTTTGGATAAACTATGATATCATCTATAAACATCAAAGGGGTTTTGTTGAGTCGACGCTATTGTCTTCCTATTTAAAAAAAAATATACAGAACTAGCCAACACGACGACCGCTTGACCTTGACAGCTACTAACAGTTTGTATGGATTATGGATTATTTTTCCCATTTTCCTTGCTATTTTAACAGTTTTTCATTTCATAAGAACCTTCTCATTATAATTAACAATATTGGTCTAGGCGTAAGGCGTAATGCGATGTCCACGCGAAATGGGGATTCACTTTTTATTTATATATAGATTTGTAACTAACATTTTCATTTCTGATCTTGATTTATATTTACGAAACTTTTGGCTTCTAAAAACATTTTTTAAATATAAAAATATTATATAAAAAAATAGATAACGCAATACAAAAATTAGCTGTTTTGGAAATTACGTTTTTTTCAAAATTTAAAAACATTCGAAAACTAAACAGCTATGAAACTTTCTGATTTCCAAAATTATATTAAACTTTTGCTGGGTGAACTTTTTAACCCGAGTTTCGTCGCTGAGCAATTACAAGCTAAAACGTTTGCTAGGTGCCATGTAAAAATTACCACATTATTTGTGTGATAATTCACGTATCACTATTTTAATATATGGTATTATTTATTTCAAATTAGTCTGAATTATTCATAATCAAACTTACAATAAAGAAATCAAAATTTTCCTTTTTTAAGATATCAAAACTTAAACTTAAATAATCCGTAATGTAGAGAATCGTTTGAACATACAGAACGTCTTAAATATACAAACATGTCTTCACGCCAAGTCCCCAAAAAGAGGGGGCAGAGAGTATTGATTATCAAGTGATAGAAGTTCGCCGGGTTGGCTAGTGTTGAATAAAAAGTTACTGATTCAATAGGTATGTTGTCAAACGTCATATCAGATTTAGAGCTCTTTCTGACTAAACCATGATTATATGACCCCTGACACGAAGACTGGATCCGCCCTTGTGTATGTATGTAAGATAAAAGATAGGTCTATTTTAGATCAGTAACTAGGCAACCACTGTTGTTTTTTTAACTATTTATTACTTTATCTTAACAACAAAACTTTCGAAGGCCTATCACTTTCCGTAGATAAGATAGGGTATTGAAAAACTAACTTTCAAAATAAATCAAAATTAAAAAAAAAATTAATACAAGCAGATTTGACTAAATTTTTAATCGGCCATTTTTATGTGGAGGCATTTTAGATTGCCAAAAAACTAATTATGCCCTGTCATCTTACCTACCTACCTATCTTACCTTACTACGTAAAAGACGAACACGAAATTGAACGAAAGAAAGAAAGAAAAGAAAGAACTTCCAATTAATAAATTTAAAAAATGTGTTAAATGTAAATTAAATCAAAAGGGTTATTATAACATTGCTGAATATTTAGCAGATAAGACTGCTTGGGATTAATTGCTCCTCATGCCAATCTCTTATAATATATAATGTATCATTACATTAATTATTGTAAATAGATTTTAAAATAAGCAAAAAAAAAGACAAGCAAGTTACTTGCCGGATCTTCTCAGTGTGCGGCCGCGTTCCGATCCGGTGGTAGACTTATTATTATATAGACCCATCACAAGTGCCTCTTGTAGGTTTATGTGAAATAAAGATGATTTATTATTATCAGAACTAAAGGCATATTAAAATGTAAATTTCAAATTTGTAAAAATAATCGCAGCTACATATTATTTTATCTAATTGATAACGTTCAACATATTCAGACTTTTATTTTAATAATTTAAATTTTATTTTAAGCATTTTTTATGTATTTGCAGATCATTGAAAAAAAGAACACCCAAAGATATCAGTTGCAATGCGTGATGATGAAAGCTTTTGTCCCAGCAAAGTTTTTGTTTTTGAGATCGAAACTTCCCATCTATTACTGTCAGGGAGTGGTTTTTATCCTAATGTTCAATACTATAAACAGATATGAAATCCACGAGTGGTTCTTTTACCAAAGACTAAATATGCCGGTTAATTTTATGATAGAATTTTATCATCCTACGATACTTTAAAAGAGAATAAATTATCTGATTAAAAGAAAACTATTAAAAATTCTAGTGTGAAAAATGAAAGTTAATAAATGATGAATGAAAAGATTCTAGCTTTAAAATATTTAAAGTAACTAATGTAAAAATAATACCATAGATATCCTGTTGTCCAGATTGATAAAGAAAAAGTATATAATGTTAACATGGCCATACATACATATCACATTAACGTAAAAACATTAGCGGATGAAATGGAGACCATTCATACATACATATCATATCAACGTAAAAACATTTGCGGATGAGGTGGAATCAATACAGTTGCTATTTTAAAACATTTGTCATTAAAATTCTTAAAACTAGTTGTTTTCATTCCTAATTACATTTTCAGCAGAGGTTCTCAAACTTAGTTACAATTTAATATTTTAATGGTATTTTTATAATCAAAATAACGGTACAAATTTTTATTTATGATCCTTCAGAAATAGGGTTATTTTTTTATACAATATTCAGAACATGCAATAAAAGATGTAAGTACAAACAAAATCGTTACGTCAAATAACTTGGAGCCCCGTAATCAAAGGCCTAACTTGGAGCCCCGTAATCAAAGGCCTAAAAACAGAACCCATATAGATTCGTCACGTCTTGTCAGTCTGGTCGTCCGTATACCACAGCTACTTTTTTTTTGGAACTATACGGTTAAAACTTGGTGAGTAGAAGTATTCTGTGAACGATATATTTAGATTTTTACAAAAAATGGAAACAAAAAAAATATTGGGATACCCTATAATGGGAACTGAAACTCAATTTTTTTTTAATTTCAAATCCATACGTGTGGGGTACCTATGAGTAGGTTTTAAAAATAATATTGTGGTTTCTACTTATATACTTCTGCTACACATAAACTACAAGTGTGCCAAATTTCATACTCCTCCGTTCGCGCAATTTTCGTAAAAAGGGGTCCAAAGTTTTGCCATCACGTATTAATATATAGATGATAGCGACAATAATCTCCAAAGAGTAAGAATCAACCACCTGTAATAGGTAACA
>NJDC01001657.1:240674-258340 GCA_002245475.1 Calephelis virginiensis | reverse complement strand
ATAAAGTATATAGAAGGTAAATGAAATACGTTTGTTTTTCATAAGAAATGTTTTTCTTGGGAAAATTGGGAAAAAACACGAAAAGTTTTATCACATTTTGTTTGTTGCAAATGGTTTTGAGGTTAAACATACACGTTAATACGTAGCTGAATTCTCAGGAATCCTAAAAATATATACATTTATACGTTTTTAATACATAAATCGAAAGATATCGTTGTTTTTCCGATTTGCCGCCATTTTTCGCCAAACGTGTGGACAATCGGGCGGGAAAATCGCTTTTGCTCTTTGGACTGTTGAGAGGTTAATTTAGAAGAAAAGTTACGTTGTTCGATAAAAACATAACACAATAATGATGACGAAGAGCGGGTAGGCTAAGTTAAAATGTGAAATTGTTGCAAAAAATGGTTATCAAAATATCATGGGTGCCCTGTTTGTGCCTCTACACCCCACTTCGGGGATATGGGTGGGAAGATACTTACTCACTGTTTTAAATATTTTTTTTTTAATTTTATGCCTGCGCGAGGTGTCGAAAAGCTATAATTAAACTGATTTCTAATGTAAGATAAATTTTTGTCATAGCAACTAGGGATGTCGGGGATACGAGCGTGAAGATACATTGCCATGTTACGACGTGAAAGGATAACATGCACTCTATAAACTTTATAGTTTATAGGATGTACGAGTTGTCCACTTTGAAAATCTATCGCCTCTGTGGTCTAGCGGTCCAAGTGTGGTAATTGACTTCACTTGGGTTCGAATCCCGGGTCGGGCAACAATTACAATGTGTGGCATTTCCAATTTGCTAACAAAAAAAAATATGTTGTTCGGGATTGGATATGTGCCCGGTTGGTATTAGGCTTGCCAACTATCACATTGTGGGACTTAGTGTCTTCAGCTAGTCATAGATGCCCTGGTTGTGCCTCTGCCTACCACTTCGGGATGTGGGCGCAAAGATACATCGCTAAATTACAATTTAAAAGGATAAACAAACACACTTTAAACTTTATAGTATTAAGGATTTACGAGTCGTCCACTTTGAAAAGCGCTGATCTCAAATATTCAGACTATTTACAAACAACATCATCAACGTTTTGAAGATCATCGATATGGGATTCGCAAACCACATGTGTAGTTAACTTTTCAAAACTAAGCACAATAATGCTTTTACTTAATTATGTTGAATATATTTTAATATTAAAATTAATATTACTTTTTCGAATTAAAGTTGTCAAAAGTATTATATCTGATCTTGCGACATGTCATGATGACTTTATATTAAAGCCAAAAGATGGAATTTTAAAGGAACACACATTTAATTGGCTTGGATTTGTACAATATGTGCACGGTAAGTTTTTTTACATAGTTTATCTATATCTATACTTATTTTATAAAGAGGAAAGGTTTGATTATTTATTTGTTTGTTTGAAATGAATAGGCTCCGAAACTACTGGACCGATTTCAAAAATTATTTCACCTTTAGAATGCTACATTATCCTTGAGTGAGATAGGCTTTGTTTCATCAAAATCGATGCAATAGAAGCCAAGTTACGCAGGCGAAGCTGCGTGAAACTGCTAGTCTAATATATAAAATTCTCGTGTTACAATGTTCGTTCCCGTACTCCTCCAAAACGGCTTGACCGATTTTTATGAAATTTTGTGAGCATATTGAGTAGATCTGAGAATCGGCCAACATCTATTTTTCATACCCCTAAGTGATAAGGGATCAGAACAATGTTTGCCGGAACGTCTAGTTAATCTATAAAAATTGCATCTCAACTCTAAAAATGAATAGTAGAATGGTATGAAGGAAATGTTGGTTGGTGGTAGAGTCTCTTTTGCAGAATGGACCATCTACTTTCAATGACAAGCAGCTCGTAAAAATCGAGCATAGGCTTACCGTCACTAACACAGTGACATTTGACTAGGTGGTTGAAGTTAGCAGCGAGGCTTGGATTGATTCTACCGCCTTAACGTCATAATGTCAGTGCTTGCCGTTGAGGTGTTCCGGTTTGGAGGGTAAGGTAATCGATAAACTTACTTTTGCTCTAGGCCTAACATCCCAGTCTCAGGTTGGCAACGCACCATTACCTTTTCTGTCTCTAGGCGGTGTAAAATTTTTACCATCAAGATATCCGTCTGCTTGTTTGTCTTTCAATATTTTAGAAAAAAATGCGAAAGTGCTTTGTGGAAACTTATTCGGGTTGGAATCCAACGCCTTTCTCTTTCTGCCTTAATGAAAGTGACACACCTTTCACATCTTTGGTATCAGTAGACTACGGTGTCTAATTCTGTCAGGGGAGTCGTATACTTGTTCATTGTCATAAAAAATAAAAAGATGTGCAAGTTAATTGCAAATAACCAATATTCTCATTGAAGCAACTTTTTTAATCTTTACATATATAATTATTGTGTTAGTCTGTTTGTCACTGAACTCCTTCTTGACGACTGGACCGATGTTGATGAAACTTTTTGTGTGTTTAAGGAAAATCGAGAATAGTTAGATAGATAGATATAATAATAGATAGATAGATTCACAATTTGGTCTACTGTAAAATGTTTTTTTAATTATTATTTTTTAATCATAAGGTGTTGTTTGGAATGTTTCACATCGGATCCGACAGACTGCGCTACTGTCGAAGCATTAATGTCAAGCGATATGAAGTTTGCTGGGTGAGCTAGTAATAGTATAAAACAAAGTCGCTTCTTTTGTTCCTATGTCCCTTTGTACACTTAAATCTTTAAAACTACGTATCGGATTTCGATGCGGTTTTTTTAACAGATAAAGTGATTGAAGAGGAAGGTTTATATGTATATTTCATAACCGTGCGAAGCCGGAGCTGGTCGCTAGTAGGTTATAAAGGATAGTCTTGTTTTGGTACAGTAACAAATGGACTTCCTCACCAGAGCAAAGCCCCAAGAGTAGTTCTGATACACAAGCAATTTGTGGTCGCTACCGCCACGGACGTGCTTCTGCCGCTCAAAAACTACAAGCTGTACGTATACTCACTGAATTCTTACGATTTAAATACGTATAATATAGGGTAAGTGTGCCTATTCGCGTCCACCACCCAGTACGAGTCCATTTCGCGGACACCGTTTGAAAAACTCTTAAAAATAAGTGTACAACTTACAAACTAGGAAAATGAAAAGTTTCTGCCTATAATACATTACACACATACACAGACAAAAGAACCGTTCGCATAATTTTTCCCGTCTAAAAAATAATTTATCATAGCTATGCAAAAAAAGTGTGTAAATATCTATAGTTTTAGTAAAAAAAAATATGACCCGGCGCGCGTTTCATACATAATTTCTCAATATTTTAATTTAATTCAAAGATTGCATATATTCCTAGACCTTGAAAAAGAATAATAATAATGATGATTTTAATTGATTTTTGTATTTTTAAAAGTAAAATTGAGGTGGACGTGAACTGACACACCTATTTCATAAATGAGCCAGTTTGCGTCCACAGTGGACGCGAACTCATCTTATCTATCTTGATCCTCTATTTTATTATAAGGAAAAATGTGATAAGGAAAGGGTTTTAATTTATTTTTACCATTATTACTATGCTTATTAAAATTGCCAATTTGCGTCCACGTAATTATCGTAATATAAAAAGATACAGATGTCGAAATTTACCTGGACGCAAACTGGATATATGGATGGATGGATACCAGTTTGCGCTCACTAGTTTATTAGAACACTAAATCTTATTTAACTCTTCTATAAAATTAAATCAGACAGGCTTATGTAGATGGCAGTCGATAGAGTGCGTTGCATCATCCCTTCGGAACTAGTATCTGCCACCGCTCCGGAAAGAAACAAGCTTATTGAAGTGTTTTTGACTTATTCCATTTATACAGAAGCAGCTCTATCATAAATTTTAACTTTATAAAGACAAATATATAAGTATATTCAGACTCGTATCCCCAATGAAGCTGAGTAAGGTGCAACTAGGGCAATCATGATTAGCATAATAATATACTTAGTCCCACAACGCTATAGGTGGCAAACGTATTGCCAACCGGGCATATGAATTCGAAAATATAAATGATAAAGTGCAGATCAAGAACGAAAAAGATAACATGATAGATAAAAAAAGTTAGAAACAAACTATAGGAAACTAAAAAATTCGTAAAGCGGTTTCGAAACAATTACAGTATATTTTTGTTCAAGCCACATACTCGGTGTGAAATCTCTAAAAGAAAATTTACTACCTGAGATCTAACATAACCTTTTAAAGTTTTAAAAAGTCTGTATTGTTAAATTAAGATATTGTGAATGTGAAATAAATAAAAATTGTGTGACCTAGTGGTGATCTGCCTGCTATAAACAAACGATGGTTGACCGCCTCGTTGGTCGAGTGGCTAGCGTATATGCCTAACTACAGCGACAAACCGCGAGGCTCGGGGTCGATTCCGGATGGGAGCCGGAATTTGTGTGATGAATATTTAGATGTCTGCATTTCCGGGTCTGGGTGTTTATTAAATTTATTCTGGTATCTATTTAAGTATTTCTATGTATATATTAGTATAGTTGACTAGCACCCATAACACGAGCATATAATTTGCTTACTTTGGGGTTAGATTCAATTTGTGTAACTTGTCCAGGGATGGTGTAATTGCTTCATATCATTAAAGATTCAACATATCACGATTGGCAAATTAATTGACGAAATAGCATGTGAAAGAGCTGTAGCCAGAACGGGTTCAAAAGTTTTAGTAGACGTAGTAGTGCTGGAACAAAAAAAATAGTTAGTTAATCTCGGAAGTGCTTTTTTGCAGGGAAAGTACGGTAAGTAAAGGTATGATAATGATAATGAGAGTATATGCTGGAAATAATGTGACCGCAGCGTTAGGCAAGCTACTTCAACGCGAGGTTTGTTAAGGAGACTACACTCATTACATTACACATATACACTATACATTATGTGCTTATCTCAACGTTACTAGAAAACAGTTGTTGGATAACATGAAAATAAGAAAAATCTCTCATTTTTGCTTTGGGAAATGTGTCCAAGAAATATCGAAATAGTGAAATCGGAGAAAGGGTGGGATCGAAAAAAACTATTGTGACTATAATGAGTAAGAACTTATTCCGTTGGTTCGTTTATGTTGTAAGAACGGCAGATGAGAGATTGACAGTACAGACATACACTGCGAAATTGGATGGATCTATCTAGTTACGCAAGGAGACCTAGGTAGACATTCCATGACTAATTTAACCTAGGGCCAACGTTTGCCACCACAGTCTCCATAAGCACCTTCTTTGTATGAAAAAAATAGTGAAGGAAGCTCAAGACACTTGGTACTCGATGTTCTCTGCCGGCCCAGCAAGGGACTAGGCGTAAACATATGTGTTTTATAATAAAAGAAGGTAACTTTTCACTAAACTCCTTTATAAGTTGGTGCACGCGAACTGGTCCATGGGTGGACGCGATCTGGGGAAATCGCCATATTTTGATTATTTGAATTATTAAAAATAATCACTAAACATTTTGGCTAAAACTTGTCTTCATTCTAAAATAGACTGTACTACTGACTGGTTACAATTATAGTTAATTCAAAACTAGATCTATAACATTTTTATATTTTTCCTTAAATCTGCAAACTACACTAAATGGACGCGAACTGGCACAACGACCCTATGTGAAGTGTGCTAAGTTTGAGTTTTTGAAATGATTTACGTTACGCGTTTACGTTTAATGACTTAAATGTCTAGAGTTATTGTCAGCGCCTCTAGCGGATAGTCAAAACAACTAAATTATTCCATACAATTGGATCGTCCAAATGCGGTAGTAAAGTAAATTCGTGCGAAACTCACACTCAGCATACTGTTATATGTTTATAGAAGTATCTTCACGCCCATATCCCCGAAGAGGTAGGCAGAGGTACAACCAAGGCACCCACGACTAGCCGAAGACACTTAGTCCCACAATGTGATAGGTGGCAAGCCTATCGCCAACCGGGCACATTTCCAATCCCGACCCACCTTTTTTTTTATTAGAAAATTGGAAAAATCCAATTTTCTTTTTGTTGGCCGACCCGGGATTCGAACCCGGGACCTCATGCAGTCAAGTCCAACACCCGGACCGCTAGACCACAGAGGCGATATATTATATGTTTATCAACATTATTTATAATATATGTTTTGGTACATTGTTATCTACTACGGCTAACAACGCTGATTGATGAGGTTAGTTTCTATCCCAATCAAGGTCAGTAAACAAAAAAATTGGAATCGGAATTGTCAATTTAGAAAGGTACTCTTGAACATAATATTAGCGAATCATTAACGTTTGGTTCACCGTGTTAGTCCGGGCTCCTTTGCAGAATAGACCATCTGTCTTCCTGCCAGGTAACTCGTAAAAGGCGAGCATAGACTTACCTTCACTAGCACCGTGACAGTCAGGTGGTAGAGTTTTGTAGCGACTTACCCGGATTGGTACCACTACCACCGCCTTACCAATTCCTGCCGCCATAACTTCATGACGTGTTTTGGTTCGGAGGGTAAGGTAGCCGGTACGCTTACTTTTGCCCGAGTTCTAACATCCCAGCCACAGGTTGATAACGCATCATTTACCTTTGGCGTCTCTAGCCGGTGTGAATTTCTTAGTATCAGGAAATCCGTCTGCTTGTTTGTCGCCTCTGTGGTCTAGCGATCCGGGTATTGGACTTGACTGCATGAGATCCCGGGTTCGAATCCCGGGTCGGCCAATAAAAAGAAAATTGGATTTTTCTAATTTTCTAATAAAAAAAATGTTGGTCGGGATTGGAATTGTGCCCGGTTGGCGATAGGCTTGCCACCTATCACATTGTGGGACTTAGTATCTTCGGCTAGTCGTGGGTGCCTTGGTTGTACCTCTGCCTACCTCTTCGAGGATATGGGCGTGAAGATACTTGTTTGCTTTCCAATATCATACATTTTAATTTTCATTGTTTTATCGCCTGAATTTTTCTGGCACTTAAAGTTGGTAGTCCGCTTCTTCCGCACTTCGGTATTTATTTGGATACGGCAGTATGTGCAGCAAATCTTGGTTGAGCTGGAATCGAATACGCACTATTGGAACCGACAAGGTTTTATTGTTTAACTCAAGTAAAACTAACTAGTGGTCGCCCGTTGGTCGAAATTCGACCATAATAAATTTTAATATCTTGTTGATAAGAACGCCATCTTCATTTCTCAAGACCAACTACTTTGTTTCCATACTTTTTTAGTGTGCCATCTGTGATCTTTTATCATTATCATCAATATATTTGTTTGTGTGTGTCAAATGCAAGGTAGTGTGGGTAATGTTTTATTTATTTTTTAATGTACTTTATAAGCATTACTGTTGAAAAGTATTAACGTTCTGCACTTCTCCTACACATAAACTAATAAGTGTGCCATATTTCATAGTTTTGGCATCACGTATTAATATATAGATATATATTTAATAAGCATTAAATCGAGTTAAAAGTTCAGCGAGAAGATTCAACTAACCTTACTAAAATATTTGAGGAAAAGTTAGGAAGGATATTAGGCGAAAGATTGTTCATCCAGAAGCCTATAATTTTATCAAGAAGATGGCCCAGCATTGTAACTAATATTTTTTTTTCTTTTTTGGGACTTTTAAAACTAATACATCAGCAAGCGTGCCAAAAGTTTAGTTGCAAGTTTCGCGACATGTTAGTTATCAGTAATACAAAAAGCACTAAGAAAAATCTATTCGCAAGAAATTAGATCACATGTTTACCAATAAGTTCGACATCATCATCAATAAGTAACATGTTCGTTTACAACAATTGCCAACATGTTTGCCAACAAGTTCAACATCAATAAGTTGCTAACATGTTCATTTACAACAATTGCTAACATGTTTGCCAACTAGTTCAACATCGTCAATAAGTTACTAACATGTTCATTTACAACAATTGCTAACATGTTTGCCAACTAGTTCAACAGCATCAATAAGTTACTAACATGTTCGTTTACAACAATTGGCAACATGTTTGCCAACAAGTTCAACATCAATAAGTTGCTAATATGTTCATTTACAACAATTGCTAATATGTTTGCCAACTAGTTCAACATCATCAATAAGTTACTAACATGTTCATTTACAACATTTGCTAACATGTTTGCCAACTAGTTCAACAGCATCAATAAGTTACTAACGTGTTCGTTTACAACAACTGCCAACATGTTTGCCAACTAGTTCAACATCATCAGTTACTAACATGTTCATTTACAACAATTGCCAACATGTTAGCCAACTAGTTCAACGTCATCAATAAGTTACTACCATGTTCGGTTACAACAATCGCTAGCATGTTTGAACACAAGTTCGCCAATAAATATGTAATATGTCACCAATTCTGCCACCTAATCAGGTAATTCGTCTATAAAAACTACTGTCAACATTTTAGAGGTAATGTAATTTTCGGTGATTATGTCCGAGATGAAGAAGAGTGTGGACTGACACGATCTCAAATCAGGATGGGCGTGCAATGTCCTCGAGCTTATCTAGAAATTCCTATCGCCGACATCACTCCACATCCAGAATACTCCAGGTAAGTAGATGTAGATTCGCTTTAATAGATGAACTTTAAAATCAGACGGTATTTAAAAAAAACTTCCTGGTAAAGATACTTTTTAAAGAATAGGTGGCAAACGAGCAGGCGGTTCACCGGATGGGAAGTGACCATTGAGCGTAAGATTTAAATATTATGGATATAATTTAACAATAATATTAAATATTACAAAATTTAAGTAACATTATTAAATATCATAAAATTTAAATAATGTTGTATTGTACTGCTTTGGGATAATTATTACGGCTCACCAACACTCACAACACGCACCAAATCGCAATACACACGACTGACGCATGACGTGAGCGCATGAGACAACCGACACTTTTGCCAATCTCTACAAATTTAAATATTTTAATATTTAAATGTCTTTAAATATTAAAATATTTAAATCAAGTTTAGACGGATTTTGAAATTTGTAATTTTACTGTCGGTTTCAGTTTGTTTTGCACTCTGATGTTACACTCAGAAGTACCCTCACTTCTGCTGGCTACATTTTAACCGACATAGAATAATCTGTTATATACATAAATAATAATTTATGTAATATTCTATGCAGAATACTGAACTAACTGTAAACAGTTTCATAGAAGCAAAAATTAGTAATAAAAGACAATATATTAAGGCATGAGAAATAATTAATGTTGTAGGAGAATTAATAAATATTTTATAGTACTATGAAACCCATGCATACCTATTGGTAATTTACCATTCTTTTTAATATTTCAGGTTTGGAGTAGGTAACAGTTTGGCACTATTGAAACTAATTCGGCCAATAAAGTCACGTAAGATTTTACAAATAACATATATTAACACTACGCGTGAAAACAATTTTAAATACCTTTTTTGCTGATGACTTATTTATATAAAGGTATTTTTCATTATTTTCAGATTACATGGTGCCCATATGCTTACCTAGTATTGACGAACGTATAAAAAAACAAAAACATAAACTCGTTTTCATGGTTGATTACATTAGTCGTAAGTTGTTTTTTTCTAATTTTTTAGCATGAGAAAATCCGTCTGCTTCGTCATCCGTTAATAAGGTAATGATTACGATATTCTATCTCAGGTTCGCAACTAAATAAATATCCATGTACACACAAATTTAATCTAACCCAAACGTAAGCAAATTATATGCTTGTGTTATGGGTGTTAGTCAACGATTCTAATACATAGAAATACTTTAATAGATACCAGAATAAATTTAATAAACACCCAGACCCGAAAATGCAGACTTCTAAATGTTCATCACACAAATGCGGCATTCCCCGGCCAGCGGCCCTAGCCTCGCTGTTGGTCGATGTAGTTAGGCGTGTACGCTAGCCACTCGACCAACAAGGAGGTCAAAATGAGATAGCATATCAATCGGATTGGAGGGAGACCTTCAATTTTATTACGACAGTAGACTGACCTTATAGCAAATGGGACAGGCAATTTTACTAAAACCAAGCACGTTGACACAAAAGTCTACCACCTGATCACGGAACCACTGACGAAAAGGAGCTTTACCTCTTACAAACTTAATGGAAAAGCAATTATTGATCTGTACTCCTTAACCACCACGAGAAAAAGTCATTGATAACATTTTTAAAGTGTAGTTTCTTAGCCACAGTCATTAAATTGAGTGACTGACAGCGTGTAAGGAAGTGACTGACATTTGCGTGAAGCCGATTTCATTCATTTTGTGAACCATAATTAAAACATACATAAGTGACTTTGGTTACTTTTAAGTTAACAGATGTAAAACAAGCCTTCATTTTGCTGATTCCGCGTAAGCAGTGTACTGTTGCGGCAAATAATCCTCCAAATGACACAGAATGTGACAAGCCTAAATAAAGTTTGTCACATGCGAAGAACGTGACCATTTATATTGTTTCCTGAGCTCTTCTTTTATTCGAGTTCTGGTCGCGGAGGTGGGCGGTGGGAACGTTATTTAGGTTTGTCACATTCTGTGTCATTTGGAGGATTATTTGCCACAACAGTTACACTGCTTACGCGGAATTAGGAAAATAAAGGCTTATTTTACATCTGTTATAATGGATTTCCGCAAAGTAACGCCTGACTCAATAAAATACTTTTAAGTGACTAACCTTTGTAAAACGTATCGTCTTTACAGTGGTCCCAAGAGATTTTGACACCGAGAAATTAGCGAAAAGAACTATGAAAATGTACACTCACCGCGAATGTAGAAGACATCGAATGAGAACTGTAAGGAAACATATCTTAAAGTATTAAGTCCAGGACTATTGATTAACACACGATATTCATGAATTAATGAATGAATAAAAAAGACAATAGTTGCATCAACAATTACAAAACTTGAGACCCCTTTTTACGAAAAATTGCGAGGACGCAGGAGCATAAAATTTGGCACACTAAGGCCCACTTGTACGTTCCTGGGTTAAATATTTAACTAAAAGTTAGCTTCTAACATAGGACTTATTCAGTATATATTTGACAGTTTAACCCGTTATTAAACTTAACCTAGGAACGTGCAAGTGGCCCTAACTGTCTTATTCATAAAAAGTAGTTAAATAACACCCTAAACATTGCTCAACTAATAATTTGATGAAGCCTTAAACATTGTTTAAAAATTTGTTTTTCATAAAGTACATTTGACAATGTTTAGTTAACTTTAACTGCTGTTTAACTGTACTGTTTAACTTGATAGTCTTGGTAGAAAAGTGGCTGTATGCGTATTTCTTTTGCAAAAAGTGAATTAAACAATTGTCATCCGTAGTCAACATCGTTGTTTCTGAATACGGTGTCGGACATCTATAACCTCTTGCTAAAGAGTATTTATATCCCTTGTCTGTAACTATCTACCTGCTAATGTGCTGGGCACAGGCTGGGCTATGTAACTTGTTTGCGTTTTTCAATAAATGTGATGTTAAAGTTCAGTACTACTCGTATTGTACTACAATAAAATTAAATTTATTGGAGTAATTAAAAGTTGATGCAACATAGTCACAAAAAGTTTAAACTGATACACTGCATTTCAAAAATAATGTGTTTTAATGCATCTACATTATGTTACTAAGCAAAATATAAAATGGTGTCATTTCTGTAATATTTTCCCCTGTGTTGGTTCGAGTTCCTTTGTAGAATAGACCATCTACCTTCCTGTTAGACAGCGCGTAAAAAGCAAGCACAGGCTTACCGTCACTAGCATCGTGACAACTGACTAGGAGGGGAGTTTCGCAGCGACTCATCCGGGTTGGTACCACCGCCTTACCTATTCCTACCGCCATAACGTCAGTGCTTGCTGTTGAATTGTTCCGGTTCGTAGAATAAAGTAGCCGGTAAACTTACTTTTGCTCGGGGCTTAACATCCCAGGCTCAGGTTGGAAACTCACCATTGCCACCTTTGGTGTCTCTAGGCGGCGTGAAATTCTCACCATCAGAAAATCTGTCTACTTTTTTGCTTTTAATATCAAAAATAATGCTCTGGAAAACTATTCATTTCGTCATAGGAGTCATTGGCCATCTCCATAATAAAACATATTATTATAGTCCTATATTGTTCCAAAATCCAACATATACCGTCCAAATTTGTCCAAACTTCAATGAAATCAAAATATTTCAATGCATATATTATAGAAAATTCATAAGAATACACAAATAAGCCATATTAAATGGCTATTTGTTGCATTTTGTCATTGCACATAAAATCAGCTGTTTGAAATTTACTCAGCCATTTTGTTAATTAAGGTTTTAAACAAGGGTCCGAGGTTGTTTAAAGTGACAGCTGTTTAAGAGTATATTTAAACAAATAATTAACTCTAAATAGCGTTTAAGCATAAAATAAAATTTTAAACATTATTTAAATTGGTGATTAAAAGTTAAACAACGTTTATGAATAAGCCTGTTATAGTTTATGTGTAGGAGAAGTGCAGAACGCTAATATTTTTCAATAATAACGTTTATAAAGTACATTAAATCAATAAATAAAACATTACCCACACTACCAAGCATTTGACACACATACACACAAATATATTGATGATAACGATATAAGGTCACAGATGGCGCACTAGAAAGTTTAGTAGCAAAGTAGTTGGTCTTAAGAAATGTAGATGGCGTTCTTATCAACAAGATATTAAAATTTATGACGACCAATGGGTGACCACTAGTTTGTTATTATTGCCTGAGAAGATTATATTATTTTACTTACAGTCGTCTACACGTTCATTGGTTAAATTTAAATTCAATTAATGTAGTTATCCGGGAAGACCTAGATTGACATTGCACGATCAAATCGCTATTATCTGCGGGTAGTGTCAGGAATCAAACCGGCGTGTTTTTTTGAAGAGGGTTATAAATGTGAACTTAGTCAGGCAGGTTTGTTAGGTCTACCCCATAACGGATTTGACTTGAAGATGTGCGTGTGATGTTATAGTCTGTATCATAGTGAAATAAAGACTATATATATATATATATATATAAGAGTACTTAATGCTAAAATAAGACTGCCACCGTCTTTTTAATAAACGTGGACGAAGGCGGAACTAAAATTGAGTTGATGTTATAGTCTCTATCACAATGTAATAAGGGGTATAAAACAAGGTTGTATCTTGAAGTAGGTACTTAGGTGTTTATTGATTATACAGTTAATGCTACACCTGTGTTGGTCCGGGCTCCCTTGTAGAATAGACCATCTGCCTTCCTGCCAGACAGCTCGTAAAAGGTGACCATACGCTTATCGTCACTAACACCGTGACCTCCTACTAGGTGGTAGAGTTTTCAGCAACTTACGCGGATTGGTACCACCGCCTTATCTATTCCTGTCGCCATAACGTCAGTGCTTGTCGGTAAACTTACTTTTGCTCGAGGCCACCATCCCGGCCTCAGGTTGGCAACGCACCAGTACCACGTTTAGTGTCTCTAGGCGGCGTGAATTTCCTACCATCAGAAAATCCGTCTGCTTGTTTGCCTTCCAATATCATAAAAAAAATTAATGTAATTGCGCAACCTTGCTCACAAAAAAACAACAATTTTATTTTCTTTTGTCATTCATTATTTAAGTCATTAATGATGTCATTTTCATGTTCTCATTTCAGGGACTCGGAAGTGAAGGAGTAACCCATGTACTGTGTAGTTCAGGTTGTGGAGTCCGCCCAGGAGCCCCAATAATCATCCATGCAGCTGAAGGTCCATTTCAACTAATAGGCATCGCTGCTGGCGGTGGAGTCTGCACCAGGCGATCGATGAGGAACCGCCTTAACATTGAGCCCCCATTATATATCGACATATACCCTTACATAAGCTGGATCATCAATTTTATCACAGCCACAGTTCTTCCTCGACCATACCCAGAAACATTTCAGCTAGTTGATGGAGGTTCACGTGAGCATTACCTTTTCTTGAAATAAATGTAGCGGGAAATCTACATAGACTTACCGTCACTAACACCGTGACATCTGACTAGGTGGTAGAGTTTCGCAGCGACTCACACGGATTGGTACCACCGCCTTACCTCTTCCTGTCGCCGTAACGTTATAACGTGTTCTGGTTCGAAGGGTAAGGTAGCCGGTGAACTTACTTTTGTTCGAGGCCTAACATCCCGGCCTCAGGTTGGTAACGCACCATTACCACCTTTGGTGTCTCTAGGCGGCTGGAATTTGTGCTTGTTTGCCTTCCAATATCATAAAAAAACATACTTTACTAATTTTATGTAAGTAGTCTGAGGTTTATCCAACGATATTTTTTATTAAACAAATAAATGTCCCTGGACAAATTACACAAATTGAATCTGACCCCAAAGTATGCAAATTATATGCTTGTGTTACGGGTGGGTGTTAAATAATGGTAATTTGTACATAGAAGTACTTAAATAGATACTGCATAAAGAACAATGCCCATCGTTCATATATTGAAAAACCTGTCAAATGATTTTTTTATTTATTTACGAAGCACTATTCATTTTCTCTGTGTTATGATTTTATAATTATAATTCTTTTGGTATACAACTAAAAATAAGTATTTGTAGTTCAATTATTCGTATTTTTCCTTACAAATTACGTTTAAGCTTCTTTAATATATTACTAATCATTAATCACTATTATAAAACGGGTACGTGGTGGCAGTAATGGGTAACAATAATCGTGGAACAGAATATTTAACCACAGATAATCACAGCTGTTGTTTAATGTGCCATTTTATGTCATTTTAAATATTTTTTTCAAGACTTTCCAATTAAAAACATCCATTTTTAAACTTAGTAAAAAAAAAAGATTGAGAGGTGTCAACCCGGATGGAACGAAGTTCTCTCTCTCAATCTCTAGTAATTTCTATCTCTATCTCTCTTATAGAGAGAAACAGACAGAGAAACATGAAACAAAAAAAAGAAAATAAAAATATAAAATAAATAATAAAATAAAAAAAATGAAAATAATAATTGAAAAAAAATAGAAAATGAAAAATTAAAAAAAAATGTCTGACCCGGGATTCGAACCCGGGACCTCATGCAGTCAAGTCCAACTACTGAACCGCTAGACCACAGAGCAAAAAGTGTCGTGACAACATTTCCGTAAGAATGTTTTCAGTCTAGCCCCCATTCACAACGCGCAATAAGGAACTTCGTTCCAAAAGTAATTATTCTTCACGATAACTATTTCTCAGGTCAATAATGGGCATTGTTCTTTAATAAACACCCAGACCCGGAAAAGCAGACATTTAAATGTTTATTACATAAATGTCTGCCCCCGTCAGGAATCGAACTCGAGTCTCGAGGATGGTCGGTTGATTTAAGAGTGTACGCTAACATCTCTACCAACGCGTCAAACTATTATTCAATTTTAAATTATTGTTTGTGCACCTCACGAATAAAAGCAACAATAAATTTTCCATGTCGGGATCACCAGTACCCTTATTCAGTTTATAAAATAAAGGCACACCCGAAACATCTTAGGTGTGTTTAGGGCGTTTTTCAAGAGTTAATCAAGAGACTATTTTCTGCCTATTAGTGTCTCCAATTTGACCAAGAAATTTGAAATAAACACTGCCCACTTTCACATACATACCTTAACCTTTATAGTCAAAGTCCGGTAAAGTAAAAACAGAGAGGCTAGCAACACATTACTTTTAAAAAAACGGGTTACACTCCAGGAGTGCCGGTAGAAGTGAAAACTTGAATATTAACATTGTGCATTTTTGATATTTTGGAATAGTTAGGGAATAATTTTGCACGAATTGCTTTAATTATCAGTATGAAAGTACCTACTATCATTTATGTGGTAGAATACAATATTCATTTATTGCGCTATCGTACACAAACATGACAACACGAACGTTTGCACTGACGTCACAAGAAGCTTCTTGTGACGTCTTAATTGCACAAGCACCCTGCGCCTTCTTACGAATTTCTGTCTTACGAATCAGGTCACGTGTCCTGACGCGAGTTTAGAAGTTTTTACCCATTCCAAAAAAAGTGCGCAACGCCGCTAAAAAAGTTTTGGCTTCAAAAATACCTTTGTATGTTTGATCTATTTCGTAGTAATGGGCGTACGTAAAGAATTCCTACGTACAAGAAGACCTCAGAAGACCGGATGGCGTGCCCGTACCTACGTAAAGGGAGACTATTGTTATAGAACCCCAAGGAGGTTGCGAGCTACCACAGCATTTTTTTATTCTGAAACGTTTGAAGTCAATGCTGACCCACCAGGGAAAATACATGTTGTTATGCAGGTATTTAGTACTTTATTTCATTTATTATTTAATCGCCTTTGTGGTCTAGCGGTTTAGTTGTTGGACTTGACTGCATGAGGTTCCGGGTTCGAATCCCGGATCGGGCAAATTTGGTTTTTCCAATTTTCTAATTAAACAAATGAGACATTTGTAATATCATAAAAATACGTGCACCTACGACGGTTGCGAGGTTATGCTTTGCCCCATGTGTTATGCACTGCCTCTCCTCGCGGACAACTATCGGGCGCAGTTCGTGTGCTAGGTACCTACGGCTTTGTAAGATGCCAATGCCACTTAAGAACCGAGTTTTGGCGCCATCGAGAGAAAAGATGGACGAAGTTTTTTCATAATTATTGAATTCCGTGTTTATATTGAGTGAAATCAGTCAATTTTGGTGGCATTTTGCATAATTTTGTTCAGTGAAAGTGCACAAATGAAATAATCATGAAGAAATTAGCGTATCGTGTATTTCCTCGTTGCTGCCAAATCTCAATACACGAGCTTGAGCAATGAGGCCACTGTTTTACCCAACACTTTGACATAACTTACTCGTACTTTTGAATGATGACTAATTGATATAATAAAATGATACAAAATTTTATGCAAATTTCTACTTGACTAATGGCAAAATTGATGTGTATGCAACGCACAATATAAATCAGCGCTGTATCGTGTATGACTCAGTATTAAACTTGCTTTCATACTATCCACTGTCTTGTGTATTTACCTCCTGACATATATCATTGGCGACGAGGATGGGATTCGAACCCACGCGTACTAACGTAGAGGCCAAAATTTTAAGAAAGAAGAACTTAAGTACCGCTTCTCCGTCATCGCGGAGGAGCGCGGTGCCGTGTGTTCATCGCCTAGCGGCCAATATTAATAATCAATCCTAATCCAAAACTTGCTGTCCAAGATTGATATTTTGATCCATTTTTATGTTATCGCTTGCCAATAATATATCTGTGGACAGGATAAATATGGCAATTAGGTATGGGATAGGCCGCCGGATACGCAGCTATCTAGATTGCTTGAAATCCATTATATTGAGATATATTATTAACATCGGCCGTAAGTCATGAAACTATATTATTTCTTGAGGTTACACTCTTAACAAACATTGATGTCAATTTCCAAATACTAGTGGTCGCCCGTTGGTCGAAATTCGACCATAATATATTTTAATATCTTGTTGATAAGAACGCCATCTTCATTTCTCAAGACCAACTACTTTTTTTCCATACTTTTTGGTACGCCATCTGTGATCTTTTATCGTTATCATTAATATATTTGTGTGTGTGTCCAATGCATGGTAGTGTGGGTAATGTTTTATTTATTGATTTAATGTACTTTATAAGCATTATTATTAAAAATATTAGTGTTTTGCACTTCTCCTAC
>NJDC01001657.1:177760-236967 GCA_002245475.1 Calephelis virginiensis | reverse complement strand
CCTGTGCTCTAAGTATTCTACTGTTTATTTTTTATTACACTCTTGGCAATATTGATTATTAGTCTTAACTAGTCATACGTAAAGAAAAGCACGAAACATTTTTTTTTGGTGTAATAAATCCAACACGTTTAAATAATAATCCACGTTTTGAAAAATCTCACGTGAGATTGAGGGACGGGAGGAGGATTTTTTTTTACATTTTTACAGAAAATTTAAAAAAAACAAAACACCTCACGTTATTTAGGGACGCCCCTAAAAAGGAACTTACAACTTTTCCTCTTTGAATGCAATTTAGAGATTTTTTTTTCAAAATGAAAAAAAGAAACTGTTTTGTAAAAAAGTATATTCTTATTGCGTTTAAGCAGATTCTATAGATACAGTGTCTTCATCATTTAATCCTTTGTCTGAGTTGTCTGTTGGGTAGTTGGTAGGTGGAGAAGCAGATGGAGATGTTGGTTGGGAGGGAAAACCTGGTAATTGAGGTTGTTGTGGATTTTGGGGTGGAGAAGTAGGTAACTGCGGGTAAGAAGGAAATCCGGGGATTTGGCTTGGAGAAGAAGGTATTTGTGGGAGAGATGGATAACCTGGTAATTGTGGTATTTGGGGTAGAGAAACTGGTGATTGTGGGAGAGATGGGTAACCCGGTAGTTGTGGTTGGAAGCCACTTATTGGTAATAGAGATGGATAACCTGCTAACTGTCCTTGTTGGACTACTTGAGGGAATTGTGGAAGAGACGGATAAGAGGGAGCTTGGGTTTGGGGCGCATTTGGTGAATTTGCCTCAACGGGGTTTTCTGGCTGCTTATTTTGTGTACTATCTGCTGAATCTATAACCGCGGAGTCTACATCTCCTGGTTGTTCTTGGGTAGTTTCTTTGGCCGGTTCTTGCGCTGCACTGATGGGGACCAAGGGAGCTAGTGGTTGTGATACTCCTGGGTAGAATATGCTGGATGGATAGTGCGGTGCGGTGGGGAACGGCTGGTATGGGTGGTATCCTTGAAGTGGTGTGTAAGCGCCAACAGGAACCTGATAGGTTACTTGTGGCTGGTACCTGACTGAATAGGAATGTGGGACCTGAAAACATTAATGACATTTATCAAGCTTGATAACTCGTATTTAATTTATTCTATATTTTAAACAATATATTTTAATCGCCTCTGTGGTGTAGCGGTCCGGCGTCGGACTTGATTTCTTGAAGTCCCGGGTTCGATAACCGGGTGGGGCAGCAAAAAAAAAAAGAAATTGCGTATTTCCAAATCTATAATATAAAAAATAATTGCTAAATGTGTTGGTAAGCGCATAACTTGCGAACGACTGGACCGATTTGGATAACTCTTTTATTATTTTGTTAGTTATTATCAGGAGAAGGTTCTTATGAAGAGAAAAACTGGAAAAGTTGCAATGAAAATGGGAAAAATAAAACTATATTATTTCCCATACTGAACGGGTGAAACAAAGTTCGCCGGTACAGCTAGTTTTTAAGAAAAAATGATGTTGCTCGGGATTGGGTATAATATGCCCGGTTGCTTGATAGACTTGCCACCTATCAAATTGTGGGATTTAGTATATTCGGCTAGTCGTGGGTGCCCTGGTTGTGCCTCTGCCTAATACTTCGGGGACATGGACGTGAAGACACTTCTTAAGAAACACACAAATTTTGAGCACTGAATGTTGCTGAAAATCCATCAGGTCCAAATTAATACCAACATACCATTGTTGGTATTAATGTTGGTCTGGTGGATTTTACATTAAAAGAACGTAATCCTCCAGGGGTAGAGTGGCATGAGCTGCCATTTTGTGGGGTAAATCAGAATTTAAGTTCAGAAGATAGTTTCAGAAGAAAGAAAGTTCCTTTAATATGTTTCGAGTTAATACCAAGCTAATTTTCATCATTTGACTCATTGCTGTGCAGAAGTCGCAGACGTTATATATACTCTGAAAGACTGTAGAGAAAGTTGAGATTTTTTCTCGGCTTTATTTATGTATTATTATCTATTTAATATTTTATTTTCTATGTAAGAATATAAATAATTGGAAAAAAAAGAAAAAAATACTTCTCAAAATTGATTGCTATACGATAAAATATCGCCTATCCACGGTATAAGAATAACCCTAGAGTACTACAAAATCAAATACAGTAGACACCTATTTAGATAAGGAAATTTATAAAAATAAGTATACTAAAACAAAACTTATAAAAAAAAGTATATTCACGCCCATATCTCCGAAGAGGTAGGCAGAGGCACAACTAGGGTACCCACGACTAGCCGAAGACACTAAGTCCCACAATGTGATAGGTGGCTAGCCTATTGACAACCGGGGCATATATCCCGAGCAACGTTTTTTTTTATTATTAGAAAATTAGAAAAACCCAATTTTCTTTTTGTAGCCCAACCCGGGATTCAAACTCGGGACGTCATGCAATCAAGTCCAACAACTGAACCGCTAGACCACAGAGGCGATTAAATAAAACAAAACTTATTCACCTAAAAAGTATTATAATATGATAATATTCTGGAAAGAATGAACTTAAAAAGTAAAGTAAGAACCCAATCCGAACCCGATCCGAATCCCTGATAATATGGTCCTTAGCACTTAGCAGCAACAGAACTATTTCTATGGTAATTCACGCTCTAGATCCGATCTCTGTCATCCGATTTGTTTCCGTCATTCTAGAATCTCCATTCCGGAGAAGATTTTTGACGGACCAAAGAAGCCATAGTATTATTTGTATGAACGTTCACACGTTTGAATTAAATACGAGCTGCGTACGAGAAGAGAGGCAGCGGGTTGGGTGACGCGAAGCGGCAGGCGTCCAATGTATGCAAGTTAAGTGTCTATAAAGGAAGAGAGGTTGCTCTTTGCCGATTTCCAAAACCTATGGAAACTACCACTATCTGGTGAATATTTAAATAAAATAAATGTGTATGTATTAGTGTATGTGTCACCGCTGTGCCGGATGGAGTGGGGGGTGTTAGGTTATTTTCGTTACGGAATTTCTGGATTCGGTCTCCACGCGCAAGGCCCGCGATAGAAGCTATGCAAGGCTTAATAAAAACTATTAGCCCGTTCCAGGTGCGCACGGATGGACAAACTTCCATGTTATTATAAGTGTAAGCCTTCCTGTTTAATAACTGTATCTATTTTAAAAAAAACCGCAACCATTAACATATAAATATTTATCTTGAATCACTCTATAAAACATCCGCAATAAAAATCCATGGCTTAGTTTTAAAGATCTAGTAAGCATACTAGTGGTCGCGCATTGGTCGAAATTCGACCATAACAAATTTTAGTATCTTGTTGATAAGAACGCCATCTTCATTTCTCAAGACCAACTACTTCGTTTTCAAACTGTATAGTGCGCACTCTTCGATCTTTTATAGTTATCATCAATATATTTTTTTGTGTGTGTCAAATGCATGGTAGTGTGAGTAATGTTTTATTTATTGATTTATTGTACTTTATAAGCACTATTATTGAAAAATATTAGCGTTCTGCACTTTTCCTACGCATTTTAACACTTGTTAATTATCTAAGCATATTATAAGTACATAGTGACAAACAGTGGAAAGCGTTTTTTTTGCCAAGGGCTATATAACAATATACCCACTATATTTACTTATCTTGGGCTTTACATATACTATGTGATGGCATCAACGATTGCGTATAAAATCATGTTATCTAAGTTCGTATTTTATATTATGCAAGTCAAACAAAATTGTGTCATGTTAAAAACAATAAGTGAGAAGTAGATGAATACAAAAATATTACAAAAGAACCTTACACTGCTTTTTATAAACGAGTAGCTATTGTTTTTTATCAAGCGATATCCTGATTCAAATTGAATTAATTTTATTCACTTTGTGGAGGTTTCAAAGCGAAAACAAGAAATATGTTTGTAAAAACAGGTTTTTGGTGTTGCAGTTTTTTGCAAAAACTTTATTGCAAATTTATGCAAACTTGTGCTAAAATCATAGATATTCTACAAGTACAATATTTATTATGATTAGGATTCTGAATTTTATCAATTTTAATATAAAATGCACCAAAAAACAAACTATTGTTGTTTGATATTATTTAATAATCAATAACATTAGTAAAAAAGTTTTAGGTTAATTAATATTCATATTACTAAAAAAGAGCATAATATGAAAATATTTTCTTAATTGTGTATTTAGAATGTCATGTGTAATTTTTGTACTTTATATTTTGAATGATCTTGAAAAAAAAGACAAGCCCGCAGAGTTTCTTTCGATGGAGGTACATTAATACATAATATCTTCACGCCAAGTCCCATACAGTAAAAGCAGAGACTTTCCGTCAACGTATCTCCCCATAGCATGGCCGCGATATTACTATGCTGAACCGGTGACTAGCTATTTTTATAATATCATTATCGACAAATACAAGTTACGTATTGTTCATGTGGAAAAAAAATGATTCTGATATTTTTCTTATAATGTAGAAAACAGTAACAGACAAACGTCATCCATAGACACCATAGACGTTATTATGATGCGTCACTATCGGCCGGAAATTAAGGACACGTACCAAGTACCCTTGTCTTCAGCAAATAACACGATAACAGAAAGCACTGAAACTAAGTCGGTGGGAATAGATAAAACTGTGGTATGCGATGTTGAATAGTATTTTACCGCCTATTTGTGACTAAGTAACTAGAGTTTTGGCGCCATCGAGAGCAAAGATGGTCGAAGTTTTTTCATAATTATTGAATTTCGTGTTAATATTGAGTGAAATTAGTCAATTTTGGTGGCATTTTGTACAATTTTGTTCAGTAAAAGTGCACAAGAGAAATAATCATAAAGAAATTAGCGTATCGTATATTTTCTCGTTGCCGCCAAATCTCGTTACATAAGCTTGTGTAAAAAGGCCACCGCTTTACCCAAGAGCCTGACGTAACTTATTGACGACTTACGACTAATGACTAATTAAAATTAATTGAAATTTATATAAAATTTGATGCAAATTTCTACTTGACTAATGGCTAAATACTAACGTGAAGGCCAAAACTCAAAGAAAGAAAGAAGACTAAGCAACTGGTGGAATAATCTCGTTATTATCAGCGCGTGAGGGGGTCGTTACATACCGACGCTAACACTGTATGTAAGTGCTAAATAACAAAATCACACCTCAGTACTTGCGCCTGATCGCAGTGGAATTTGGCACGTGCGTAGTCTATAGGCCAAAAAAACTAGTCTAGTTTATATCACGATCACATGTCGTATTCTCGCGGTAGATCTTTATAGATTAATTAGCTTTCCCGGCGAACTTCGTTCCACCCGTTCAGTTTGCACGGGAATTTTTTTTTCTAATTATCCTCGCATTTTTTTACCGTTTTTCTTATCTTTTAAACCTTCCCTGGACTTGAACAAATAATTCAAAGCCAAAATTAGCCAAATCGGTTCAGCCGTTTTCGAGTTTTAGCGAGACTAACGAACAGCAATTGATTTTTATATATATAGATACGTAAAGCAAAAACTTTGGATCCCTCTTTACGAAAATTGCCCTGACGGAAGAGTATGAAATTTGGCACACTTATAGTTTATGTGTAGGAGAAGTGCAGAACGCTGATATTTTTAATGATAATGTTTATAAAGTGCATTAATTCAAAAAATTAAACATTACCCACAACTACCGCACATTTAACACACACAAACAAATATATTGATGATAACGATGAAAAACACTAAAAAGTTTGGAAACAAAGTAGTTGGTCTTGAGAAATGAAGATGGCGTTCTTATCAACAAGGTATTAAAATTTGTTATGGTTGAATTTCGACCAATGAGCGACCAATAGTCTAAATAAATTTAATTCACGAGTGGAGTTGGGTACAAGCATTAGTATGCAGTAATTTAATAAATTTGAAGAGTTTTGTTTGTATGTGCTAGTCTCAGGAATTACCGATTGTATTTAAATGTTAGCCCAATTCTCAGGAAATGACCTGTCGTCGATATCTCGACTTATATTTTCTTTTTAAAAAAAATGAAAAAAATGTTGGTCGGGATTGGAAATGTGCCCGGTTGGCGATAGGTTTGCCACCTATCAGATTGTGGGACTAAGTGTCTTCAGCTAGTCGTGGGTGCCTTGGTTGTACCTCTGCCTACCTCTTCGGGGATATGGGCGTGAAGATACTTTTTTTTATATTTTCTTTTTTTATTTGAAAATGAATCCCTATTTTCTTTGGTCATGAATTTGATGACTTGACTTGTATGGATAGATTTTGCAGTTTTTTGCCCCTGTGGCTAGACCAGGCAGGCAGTCGTTTTAATTTCATGAGGTCTCAATTTGGATTTCGGAGTCGGGCACATTCTAATAAAAATAACGTCCCTTGGGATTGCATACCTTGTCACCTATCTCATTGTTGGACTAAGTGTCTTTGCCTAGATACCCTGGTTGTACCTCTGTCTAATTCTTTGAGGTTACAGGCGAGAAGGCTCTTTTTATATTTTTGTTGTGTTAGTCGTCAGGAGGAGATTTACATGAAAAAATAAAATTTAATATTCATAAATAGGACAAGATAATGTCTATCAACTCAGCTAGTTATATTATAAGTATGATAAATCTTTTTACTTTTAAAGTGATGCATATGTTCACATACATATGTTGTAAAGGGCCAAATCATAAAAATATTTATCCGTCACAAACTTGCAATTAAATTTGATTTGAAAATATGACAGGCAAAAACTTTTGAAATGTAGCACATTTTTTTAAAACTGCAAATATGACTGTTATTTATTCAAACAATACGAAAAAAAAGTACTTTTTTAACATATAAAATTATATATATAAACTTTTATATTTACTTACTTTAGAATATAACCTTTTTTTTTAATTATATTGCTATTTCGAGACATCTAATCACTCTACTTAATTTTGGGACTTTCAGTCTAATATGTCCCTAATCTATGCTTACTACTTCAGGATCATTTATGTCCGTCCGAGTGAGTCCAACTCACACTTGACCACTTTATCTTTTATTTCTGTGTGTCTGTATGTTATTAAACCACGCTTACAATAAATTAAACAGTTTTTTTCTATTGCGCTCGGATATCACTTACATATAATAAAAAAGTATCTTCAGGCCCATATCCACGAAAAGATAGGCAGAGACACAAACAGACCATCCATAACTAGTCGAAGACTCTAAGTGAGACTTAGAGTCTTCGAATATGATAAGTGGCAAACCTATCGCCAACCGTGCATATGTATATCTTTTAAATTTAAAATACACTTTTTATCTTATACTTATTATTTAAATATAACGTAATATTATTTGCGTAAGTACATAATATGTCATGTATTATTTTGATATTGCTTCATGTAAATGTGCGTATATGTTTATTATAATTACACAAATGAATATGTTTGAAACTTAAAAATATTATGTTTGTAATTAGTGGTATACGAACAGCAACTAAACAATAATCATTTTCTCACCGTCAAACGATTATTATAAATACCAATAGGCATGAAAATAGTATTTTGCACAAATTAGTTTATTTGGTGTACTTATAATTAAGAAATATTCAAAAAAATCTTACCCCGCCTATGTATTGACTAGATGAATAACTATAGCCCTTGATGTGCGCCGGCACTACAGTGCTAACCACAGGGGAAGAATACGGGAACAAACCCGGAAACACCGCTCCACCAACCGCACTGCTAACCACCGCACATAATACACACAATGATAGCCCCTAAAACACATAAGTACATAATGTATAACAAACAAGCAAGCACGCTTACTTTCAACAAACAAAATATGTAAACTTAATTTAATTAATAATGTCATAAAAATAATATAAATTTCAATTATTTATTTTGGTAAAAATACGTTATCAAATAACAATTAATAAAACAAGGAATGAAAATGAATAGTAAATAAAATTAATTTTACTTTAAAATATTTTAATTGTCTTTATAATTTATAGAAGTTTTAATTGTATTAAATTACTTTAAATAAATTCAGTACCTTCATTTTATAAGCTAGAGCGACAAGATGTATATAATCGTTGTGTTACCAATCTTTTATACCGCTTCAAGTTCACCCACCCAAAATCACAGATATAAAGTATCTAGATGTGACTTGAGCGTACCATGCTTTGAGGCCAACTTCTCAACAACAATCATCTAATGAAAGTGAGTGATGTTATATTAGCCAGACCAAAATTGAGAATCTAACAGATTAAATTGCCTCTAGTAAACGGTTGGATTAGGATAAGAATAGCAGTATCTACACAGAGAAAAATAACAATAAATAGAAATCGAGTTATAGTACTACTATTTAAATAATGCGCTTCGGCTATACAATTTTTACACTTTATACTTTTATTTTAAAATTGTCTGACCTAATCTAAATGTAAGCGAAATTATTAATTATGTGTAATAACAACTCTATAAAGATATCTTTAAAATGCATTCGGATTTCCGAAGCTTGACAAACATAGCTGAAGCGCATAATTTAAAATATATTTAATTGTAAATTTATTTAAACTAAACAATTAATTTAGAATCGAATTGAATGTTTTATAATAGTAAGAGATCAATCGCGACTTACGGACACCATACATGCCATAGGTGCGCTGTGGCCCAAAAGGCAATTATTTATAGAGCAAAAACAGTTTAGGAATAGTCGCCTCTTAAAAGCTGGTAATTAAGGTGACACTATTGGTATATTCAAACGATGAAATCGAATCGTCAACTTCATTATCGAAATACAAGTTCGAAGGACGCAAAGGCCGTGGTGCGATTTTTATTCATTACTAGCTGTTCCCCGCGGCTTTGCTCGCGTGGCAAATAATACATTTACCAATTACAGTCCATTAATAATAATTTTCAACCCCTATCTTACCCACTTTAGGAATAGAACTTCCAGGAACGCTTAAAGATTTATCTACTGATTTTAATAAGTGGCCCAAAAATTAAGCTTCAGGTTTCTTACTCAAAAAAATGACGGTCTTCAGTACAAACTTTTAACCCCTATTTTACCCCTTTACGGGTAGAATTCCCGAAATTCCGTCCTTAATAGGTGTTTGACCCTACTCACAAAATTTCATGGCTGTAACTCTAATAGTTTTTGCTCAGCGATGAAGAATCAGTCAGTTGGGACTTATTATTTTATAAGTATAGACTAGATGAAAATACTTTTAGTAACATCTAGTGTATCTTAGATCTAGAGCAGAGCCGATGTTGCTTATTGCTCTTGTTTTCATTTGATTTATTGTTTATTCAATCAACCTTACTTTTCTTTGTGTGACGTAAAATATTTCAAAGATCATAAAAATTAGGTAAGTTAGTAAGTAAATAAGTAAGTAAGTAAGTAAGTAAATGTCCTTTGGGACAGTAATACACCCCCGTTTGCGATAGTCTCCGGTATATACGATAAACCTTATTATGTTTTTTCTCAACAACTGAATTTTTTTCCCCGTGTTGGTCCGGGCTTCTTAGCAAAATAGACCATCGATCTTCCTGCCAGGCAGCTCGTAAAAGTCGAGCATAAGCTTACCCTAACTAACACCGTGACATCTGACTAGGTGGTAGAGTTTCGCAACGACTCATCCAGATTGGTACCACCGCCTTACCTATTCCTGCCGCCATAACGTCATTATGTGTTCCGGTTCGGAGCCGGTAAAGTTACTTTTGCTCGAGGCCTAACATCCCGGCCTGAGGTTGGCACGCACCATTTCCACCTTTGGTGTCTTTAGGCGGCGTGCATTTCTTACCATCAGGAAATCCGTCTGCTTGTTTGCCTTCCAATATCATAAAAAAAATTATTTTTGTAACTTAATTTATAAAATATAACAATAAAATTAAAAATGTTCAATAACCCCCAACAAAATCTACAAGTAGCTAAACTTAAATGTAGCTGAAAAACCATCTCGATCACGTTAATTTTCAAGAAAAAAAATTCCTCAAAATCGGTCATTTCGTTCAAAAGTTGATGCCACCAAAAGACAAACAGACACACACACACACACACACACACACACACACTTTGCGTAACATTTGCACACCACGATAAGGTTGAATAAACTAAAAGTAAAATGAAATAAATTATTTTAATTTTATTTCAAATGAATAAAACCTTCTTTTTTCACTTGTTAATAGTCGCCTTTGTTTAAATTCCATTTCTTGCTTCACGAAAACTTTTGGACCCCTTTTTACGAAAGTTGCACGCACGCAGGTGCATACAATTTGGCACACTTATAGTTTATGTGTAGGAGAAGTGCAGAACGCTAATATTTTTCAATAATAATGCTTATAAAGTACATTAAATCTATAAATAAAACATTACCCACACTACCATGCATTTGACACACACAAACAAATATATTGATGATAACGATAAAAGATCACAGATGGCGCACTAAAAAGTTTGGAAACAAAGTAGTTGGTCTTAAGAAATGAAGATGGCGTTCATATCAACAAGATGTTAAAATTTCTTATGGTCAAATTTCGACGAATGGGCGACAACTAGTAAAAATAAAACATCATAAAACTGATAATTTTAATAACTTCATAAATTTACAACTTATTTTCATTACTAATTATATAATCTACTTTTGAACAAACGTGTGTAGGAACTGAGTAAGCTGTATTTATTTCTAAACCAATATTTGAACATTAAACATTCTTGTTTACTCGTCATATCACCTCTGTGATCATAGCCATAGCAGTTCGGTGTTAGGTGTAGCTTCTTGTTGTGCCGAGTTCGAATCCCCGAGTCGGGCAATAAAAGAAAAAATGTTTTTTTTTTTTATTAAACAACGTTGCCCGGGATTGTACATCTGCTCGATTAGTGAGTTATGGTGTGGATTGCCACCTGTCACATTGTAGGAACTGTCTTCGGCTATTCGTGGGTGCCTTAGCCTACTTCATTGCGGAATGCGGGCGTAAAGATGTTTTTTTACTTGTCATAATTTTACGCTTTAAAGATATGTGATAATGTCAATGAGAAATTCTAAACAAAAAATAACAATTTATTTCTAAAATATGAAGGCTTAAGGCATTAAGTAAAGTTTTTTAACTTTCGTTAAGGGTTTCTGCCTTTGCCCTTTAATAGGTGACCGATATACTGTAGCAGAAAAATAGATTTTGAATGACTAATATGTTACCAACCTCACGGTTTTTACAACTTCACCGGGCTTTCTGGGACGAGCAGAGGGCTCAGCCCGAGACATCATTACATAGATGGATTGGACTGTTCCTTACAACGCCAGCAACAAGGGTTGTCTCCCGGGAGACCGTACCTCGACTTGGTGCTGCGTTCTGATTACTGGGTGGATTTGATCGAGGAATAGTGGCGGCTCGATGCTCGGCGTTACGCGCCTGGCGTAAGAGAGGTCTTCGTCGCCGAGACCGGCGGCGACGGTGTAGTGTAGTGTCCTGTGAGTTAGTGTTGCTTGGATTGGGAGAATGGTCCACGTTTTCCGCAATTATTTTATCCGGGGGATCAGATAGGACGTGAAGAAAAATAGAACGTACTGCTTACACTTATAATTGTAAGCAGTACGTTATATTTATAATTATTAGTGCATACGTATTGGATCCGGTTGTTAAAATACTTTCTACCGCTGACCAGTTATCGTCCTAAATAAAGTCTGATGTGTGCAGGAACCCTTAAGTGAAATCTAACAACTTTCGTTATAACTTCTAATGATTCGCAGTTCTAGCATCCTCGCCAACATCTGGGAATAAGACTTCTCCAATTCTTCGTTTATACAATTCAACGAATGCCCTGGGTACATTTGGGTGGAAAGGGTGGGTGCCGCCAACATAGGACGTGTCGACGAGATTTCGAAACATTTGCAGATACACTTGAAGCAATTTCAACTGCGACATTTTTGCAGCTTCCGCGTATTTTCCTGTAGAAAAAAATGACAAAATAAGGTTTGATTTTTATGTTTTTTCCCCGTGTTGGCCCGTGCTTCTTTGCAGAATAGATCACCTGCCTTCCTGACAGGCAGCTCGTAAAAGGCGAGCATAGGCTTCCCGTCACTAACACCGTGCCATCTGACTAGGTGGAAGAGTTTCGCAGCGACTCACCCGGATTGGTACCACCGCCTTACCTATTCCTGCCGCGAAAACGTCATGACGTGTTCCGTTTCGGAGGGTAAGGTAGCCGGCAAACTTATTTTTGCTCGAGGCCTAACACCCCGGCCTCAGGTAAGCAACTCACCATTACCACCTTTCGTGTCTCTAGGCGGCGGGAATTTCTTACCGCCAGGAAATCCGTCTGCTTGTTTGCCTTCCAATATCATAAAAAAAAATGTTAAGATCAACGAACAATCACACGATTCTCTTGATGGTAGGAGACAACCGCAACTTACACCTAGACACCATAGATGTTACAGGTGCGTCGCTGTCGTAAGACCGGGATGGAAGGCTCATTGTGCAAGTATAAAGGCTATCCTACCCTCCAGACCGGAACATGATAGTCACTATGGTGGCAGGAATACGAAAGGCGATGGATCCCTACCTTGGCGACTTGCTGCGCAGCACTATAACACCAGTGGTTTTATTAGTGACTAACCGTTACCCGCGGCTTTGCTCGCGTGGCAGTTAATATCTTTACTAAGTATATGCCATTAATAAGGACTTTCATACAAAATTGTAACCCCTATTTCACCCCCTTAGAATAGAATCAGAGGGGTAGAATGTCTAGAAACGCTGAAATACTTATCTACTCACTTTTAGTAGCCTAAACATAAAGTTTCATTTCATAAACATAAAAATGACGGTCTTCCATACAAACTTTTGATCCCTATTTCATCCCTTCAGGGGTAGAATTTCCAAAATTCCATCTTTACTTAATAAAACGACCCTACCTACCAAATTTCATGGCTGTAACTCTAACAATTTTTGCTCAGCGATAATGAATCAGTCAGTCAGGATATGTTATTTTATAAGTATAGATGAACTTTATTTTAACCACCATTTTAACCAACGCTCGCCACTTACGAGATGCCTGGCAGATAATCTATTCTACTTAGCTACTTTTTTTCATAATTGGAGGTAGTTAAGCAGAAAGGACCCAATCCACATCTAAATAGTTTTGAGATAATTGATTTTAAAGTTTATATGTTTATAATAATATGTACTGGCCATATATGTGGGTTTTAGCTTTGTTTATTTATGAAATCTTTTACTGAACGAAAGTATTATAAGCTTGACGACCTCTTTAGTATGTTTTTCTCAATTTTGGTGTTCATGTGCGTTGGGTCCTTTCTGCTTAACTACGTCCAATTTATTTATTTTTCAAATATAGGTACGTAGCTAGATGGTCACTAATTCGATTTGAGCTCTATATTCTGCCTATAAGGCAATTTTAAAATAAATACAAAATGCAAATAAACTACAATACTACTATTTAAATTGTGCACTTTAGCTTTACACTTTTCACTCCTTTTACACTTTATACTTTTATTTTTAAATTGGCTAAGCTAATCTAAATTTAAGCGAAATATTTAATTCTGTACTAACAACTCATCAACATAGATATCTTTAAAATACTTTATGATTGCTAAAACTTGATGAATATAGCCGAAGCGCATAATTTAGATAGTACTACTGTAGTTTACAGTCAATATAAATAGTAAATAGATTTCATACAACTAGTGGCCGCCCGTTGGTCGAAGTTCGATCATAACAAATTTTAATATCTTGTTGATAAAAACGCCATCTTCATTTCTCAAGACCAACTACTTTGTTTCCAAACTTTTTAGTGCGCCATCTGTGATCTTTTATCGTTATCATCAATATATTTGTTGGTGTGTGTGTCAAATGCATGGTAATATGGGTAATGTTTTATTTATTGATTTAATGTACTTGACAAGCATCATTATGTAAAATATTAGCGTTCTGCACTTCTCCTACACATAAACTATAACTGTACCAAATTTTATGCTCCTGCGTCTGCGCAATTTTCGCAAAAAGAGGTCCAAAGTTTTGGCATCAAGTATTAATATATAGATTAAAATTAATAGTTTATATTTATCTTTTCATTTCTTTTGTACATTCTAAGTTGCAACAGCGTAAACGCAATATCATGGATAATAGGCGCTCAATCACCGGGATGACTAGGGTCAACACTAAAATGATGACAATGATTTCACTCATGTAACTAAAAAAATCTTATCTTTTGCTCGAGGCCTAACTTCCCGGCCTCAGGATGGCAACGCACTATAACTACCTTAGGTTTCTCTAAGCTGTGGCGTAATTTTCTTACCATCAGAAAATGTCCTGCTTGTTTGCCTTTTTATTATAAAAAAAAATGAAATAGGGTTAAGTCATCCCGTATGTCCTATATCACTTGGAAACCCTACTTTATTACTGTTTTATTAATAACCATAGTCCTGAATGACTTATTAATATACATATACCAAAGTACTCCAAGATTAAACCTGGTATTATGATCTTTACTACATTGAAATGACTATATTAACAAATTAACTTCACTACTATTTCCAATTAATAGGAGTAAAAGTAAATTCAAGTTGATAATAAAGTATATACCTATTACAGTATAACAAGTTGAACTTTAAAGTACTTAAGTCCATGTTTAATAATAACATGGTAAATGTTACCTGCTCCTTGTCGTTTTGGACGACTTTTTGGGGAATCCATATCGATATTTTTCACTGCATCAATTTCTAGGTCCATCAGTGTGGTCTTCAAGTCAACAGTAGCTGGTTTACTTTGCACTGGCTGAAATAATGATTATGCCTTCACATGTTTGTATGAATGGATGAAATAAAACAGTCATCAAAACTGTCATGTAAAAATAACGATTTCCCTATGTGAACAAGCTAATTACGAACACTGTTAGATTTTTATTCTATTTTTATTCTATTTATTTAGTTAGCTAGCAAGCAAGTTAGTCTCCTGAAGTATAAGACTATCGTCGATAGGAGACAGCAATGCAACGTGATGTTGCCACTATGACCGCGACCTTTGACCACGTCTACCGGACCAGCCAGACTAGAAGGCTTATTATGTATCTCAGTTGCCAACTAAAATGGAAAAGTTTACATCGAATAGCTGTCAAATGACGTGTTTTATATTTGCTATCTCCAGTGACCAACAGAAATACAATAGAGACAGCAAACACAAATGACGTCCTTTGATGTAAATACACTTTTTCATTTTGAGTTGGCAACTGAGATACATAATCAGCACCCTGACCATAGTGGCTAATTCTACCATAGGTCACAAAAACTTGGAGCATTGATGTTATGACATGATAAATATGTAAAGTAGTGGTACAGATCTAGGTTATCTGCTACCCAGCATTTTACCACCTACTGATGACTGACTGTGTTAGTCAGTAAAAATAGAAGTGAATGAAAGTGAAGTTGTTAAATTGGAATCATACTAACATGATAAAATTTTCAAACGCTCTCTTATAGGGAATCCGGAAATACTTAATCTTGAAAATTCGTTAACTAGTGCCCGGTTCCTATAACCAACGAAATATAATCCATAAGTTTAACCATTCGTAAATCGTCTCTGTGGTCTAGCGGTCCGGGCGTTGGACTTGACTGCATGAGGTCCCGAGTTCGAATCCCGGGTCGACCAACACAAAGAAAATTGGATTTTTCTAATTGTTAAAAAAAATGTTGGTCGGGATTGGAAATGTGCCCGGTTGGCGATAGGCTTGCCACCTATCACATTGTGGGACTTAGTGTCTTCGACTAGTCGTGGGTGCCTTGGTTGTACCTCTGCCTACCTCTTCGGGGATATGGGCGTGAAGATACTTAACCATTAGTAGTTTGCTCAAAAATAACGAAGCGTTTCTCATTCATAAAACATTCCGAGTTATCTATCAAAAAGGGCTATATAACTAATCGTGAGAATCGTGCGATCTACCAAAACGACTCGTTCTTGAATATAGGTACCGGGCTTTAGACTGAGATATCATTGAACAATAAAAGGATACGTAAAGCTGGCGTCACAAAAGGCGTGATGTTTTTGTCCAATGAAGTGGAATGTCCATGTAAGGCAAACAGACGGATTTCCTGATGGTAAGAAATTCACGCGACACCAAAGGTGGTAATGGTGCGTTGCCAACCTGACCCCGGGATGTTAGGCCTCGAGAAAAAGTAAGTTTTACTGGCTATCTTCTCTTCTGAACCGGAACAAGTGAACGGCAAGCACTGACGTTATGGCGGCAGGTATAGATGAGACGGTGCTACCAATGCGGGCGAGTCGTTGCGAAACTCGACCACCTAATTCAAAATAATTACAAACATCTAAATTACACTCTTTAAATAGGGAGACAGAATATCTACCACATAAATAGAATATAGATTGTAAACTTAAATCGTCGTGTATTATTAACATTTTTAATTATTTATACGGGATACTCATGACATATTTTTATTTTTTATGTCGATATTTCGGATAGATTATGCTAATTGAATTAATACTACATAGATTAAAAATTAAAACAGATTTTTTATCCTAACTTATAGACCTATAAACCAATAAAACTATTTAAAACAAAATTACCTACCTACATTCATGTACCTAAAATTCTTAGGTCCATGTTTTTAAAATATACTTTTACATATTTGTACATTATAGTAATTATTATCATGATAAATGTATCCTAGACTAACACCATTATAGCAATTTAAAGAATAATTACGTACATTTGAATATGTTTCTTCTGACAACGGCGCAGAATATACACCATATAAATAGATTATTGTAACTATTAACACAGAATATGTATCCTTGATTAAATAAACCATAATAACAATTGTACTGAAGCTATTTTGATTGGCACAAATCAATTGTATTTGCTCGTAGAGCTGGAAACACACTGGCAAAACTCTAGAAATGTTTTTACAATAACAATTATGAATTTGTTATTATTTGCCTGTGATTATAAACACAACATAGATATTCTCATTTAGCTGCTATTCTAATTATTATCATAAATATCATTAATCGTCACAGTTTCGCCTTAGTGGTCTAGCGGTCCGGCGTCGGACTTGACTACTTGGGGTCCCGGTTCGATTCCCGGGTCGGGCCACTAAAAAACCAGAAGATTTGAAATTTTTTATTTTCTAATTAAGATATTGCTGCCCAGGATTGGACATGTGCCCGGTTGGCGACAGGCTTGTCACCTTTAACACTGTGGCACTTAGTGCCTTCAGCTAGTCGTGAGTGCCCTGGCTGTGCCTCTACCTACCTCTTCAGGGATATGGGCGTGAAATAACTCATAGTTTTCGGGTTTCTTTGTACAGGCATTAAATACTTAAACAGAAATTAATTACTTAATCTCCCACAACAGTGGAATTATTATTATTTTATGATATTGGAAGACAAACAGTAGATGGATTTCCTGACGGTAAGAAATTCATGCTGCCTAAAGACACCAAAGGTAGTAATGGTGCATTGCAAACCTGAGGCTGGAATGTTAGGGTTAGAGCAAAAGTATGTATACCGACTATATCCTCCCAAATGGAACACGTCAACGGCAAGCACTGACTTTATGGCGACAGGAATAGATAAGGCGGTGGTACCAATCCGGACGAAACTCTACCACCTTGTGAGACGTCACGGTGTTAGTAATGGGAAGCCTACGCTCGCCTTTACGAGCTGCCTGGCAGGAAGGCAGATAGTCAATTCTGCAAAGAAGCCCGGACCAATACGGCTAAAGGGATTCGCGTGAGAGAAGGGTAAATATCAAAATATAAATTGATTTAATTTCTTCGTTATTTTATTTGTAGCATATGCTTTACAAGATTGTATCATTTTTTAAACTATAAGTTTCCCCTTGAGTAGGCAGAGAGTATCAAGTGCCAAGTAAATGTAGCTAACCGAGTCAGCTAGTAATAGATATGTATAGACAACATACGAGGTCATATAAAAACAATTATTTTTCATTAGAAGGCTAATCTCAATTTCAATACAATTCACCCGCTGACATTTGCTACCAGACGTTACAAGATCTGACATTTCCACTAAACTAGTTTTTAACAGCTGATCTTGTTTATGCATAAGTACTTTTAATTTAATACTTGTCGCAATTACTCTTATCGATTGAAAGGTGATCGTCTAGGTGTCGTACAAACTCGATTTAAATACTAGTGATAATAGCTCTTTCACTTGACTCAAAATTACTTACGTATGAAATATAGTAGGGGAGCCCGAGTGGGGGATTCCCGGAGTTACTAGAGTGCATCAGATTATGATTTGATTGATATCTTTTACTTGTAATGTCTTCTTCTTTCTTTAGGTTTTGGCATTCACGTTAGTATTTAGCCATTAGTCAAGTAGTAATTTGCATCAAAATTTATATCAATTTAAATTTATTTTAATTAGTCATCAGTCATAAGTCGTCAGTAAGTCATGTCAGACTCTTGGGTAAAACGGTGGTCTTTTTACACAAGCTCTTGTAATGAGTTTTGGCGGCAACGAGGAAATATACGATACGCTAATTTCTTCATGATTATTTCATTTGTGCACTTTCACTGAACAAAATTGTACAAAATGCCACCAAAATTGACTAATTTCACTCAATATTAACACGAAATTCAATAATTATGAAAAAACTTCGACCATCTTTTCTCTCGATGGCGCCAAAACTCCTTGTAATGTCTTCTTTCAAATAATGATTTAATCATAATGTAAGGGAGAAGAAGGGCTAAAAATTTTTTGTTTTTAAAAGTGACTAACCGTCCCACTGCTTCATCGTTACTCTAAAATAGTCAGATTATATAAGCATACACTTTAATTGCAACGAATCCACTGTACTTAAATCTGAAAAGATGGAGTACATTTTAGGCAAAAAAATAGACAGACTATTCAATAGACATAGTGTTTATGATGATGGTACAAGATATCACATAGTAAACTGACGCGCTCGAGTAACTTCCTGAACTTGGGCTCTCCTACTATTACGATTGTACATGGAGTAGTTATTAAGATATATAAAAACGTCTAAGGTTTTTGTAATTTTTAAGTATTTTCATGGTTAATTTTTTCTGATATATCTGAGGATATCTGCTCAGCAGCTCTCGTCATCTCAGGGATTAGGGGGCGAGCAATACTCGGCGGTGCTCAAAGTGGGAAGGCAGTTGACGAAGCCGAAGCCAGCTAATCAGGGGAAGGTCATTGCCGTCTACCCCTCCGAGACCGGCGAGTCAGATACCACTAAAACTGCGGAGGAGACGAAGGCGGCCTTGAAAAGCGCGGTAAACCCGCAGCTAATAGGAGCTCAAATGGACCGGGTGACCAAGGTTGGTAATGCAGGGGTACTTATACAGGCAAATACGAAAGAGGCGGCTGATAACTTGAGGAAGGTGATACCACCAACGCTTAATACGGTGGAGCCAAGGGAGAGGCTTCCCTTGGTGGCCATCATTAACGTCGAGGGGCAGCAGGACGACGGCAGGTTTCTGGAGGCTTTATGGGAACAAAACTTCAAAACTGAATACACAACGCTAGATGCGTTTAAGGATTGTCCGTCGCATTTAAGAAGATGAGGTACGGGGGTCGGGCCACTATTATCGTGAGATGCCAGCCTGCAGCCAGGGACGTGATAATTGGGAGGGAAAGGGTTTATCTACGTTGGGAGCGTTACCTGATCTGCGATTATATAGATGTATATAGCTGCCTGAGATGTCATCTCTTCGGCCATATAGAGAAGTTCTGCTCGTCTAAAGAGCAGGTGTGTGGCCGTTGCGCTGGGAGTGGTCATAATATAGCAGACTGCAAGAGTGTGGTGACCAGGTGTGCTACCTGCAGCCACTTCAAGAAACCCGACTAGCATAGGTCAGCATCTGTGGACTGCCCGGCGATGAAATACGCTGAGGTTAGGGCGGTCCAACGAACCAATTATGGGTTCTGAGGCCCATAATTACATGGGATGGCTCACTGTCGGTCAGCTGAACCTGCAAGGGCCGGTTATAGCCACAAGGGAGGCTGCCCAGATATCCCCCAATAAGGGTATAGACATATTGCTGGTGCAGGAACAGTTCAATGTGGGAATGGACATGTTATCCCAGTTCCCAGCGCATCTCCCGCGTTTCGGCTACGACGCGGTCCGTATGACCGAGAGGTCGGTAGGGCCATGGGTGGTGGTAGGGTTCAATCTTTTTTAACAGTTTTAATGTTTGGCGAAAATGTTAAGGTGGTATGAAATGTCACATCATCCGGCCATCGGAAACATCTATATATGACTTTAATGTATGTATCTTTGTGACATTTAATTGATAGGGGTTCCACACGGTTTTAAACGTTGGTTTGCATCCGTGTGGCACGTAGATTTAATCCAAATTTTGATTTGTTTCAAACAAAGTTTCCACCAAGGTCACCTTTGTGGAAGGCGTAATTGAGGCGCGATTACAACCGTCTAGATGATGCTTAATTTAATAAGTGTGATGACCAATCATCTTTATATTTCTTTGTATGAAGAGTATGTTAGGTATATAGGTTGTAGGTGTATAGGTTCCGAGTTTTTTTCTTTTTTTGGACTTTAAAAATTACTAATTAATTTTATGAATAGCATAGATTAACAGACATTCAGATAACTTTCTTATGTTATAATAATTAATTAAAAAATTTAAACACAGCCTTTAAGTAATGTAGCTAGAAACCATCTCGATCACATCAACCTTCTACCTAAAAAATCCGTTTACAAAGTTATGAGTACAGAGACAGATGCACACAAGACAAGTCGCTCTTTTTCTGTTCGGGAAAAAAAATACGAAATCCCATGGGGAAAATTGATAGACCTTTAATGATCAACGTTATGTCTAAAACCAGTAGAGTTACTCCTGAATCTCGAGATTATGAAAATTGGAATCGGATTTGCCATTTCATGTAATCCTGAACACAGTAATAGCGAATAATTAACATTCAAATTCAAAAAATACTGAATCCGATAAAATAACTTACTGTTTTGTTAACTTTCGCTAGTATTGTATTACAGAGTACCTAAAACTGGTGGTCGCCTGTTGGTCGAAATTCGAATACAATAAATTTTAATATCTTGTTGATAAGAACGCCATCTTCATTTCTCAAGACCAATTACTTTGTTTCCAAACTTTTTAGTGCGCCATCTGTGATCTTTTATCGTTATCATCAATATATTTGTTTGTGTGTGTAAAATGCATGGTAGTGTGGATAATATTTTATTTATTGATTTAATGTACTTTATAAGCATTATAATTGAAAAATATTAGCGTTCTGCACTTCTCCTCCATATAAACTATAAGTGTGCCAAATTGTATGCTTCTGCGTTCGCGCAATTTTCGTAAAAAGGGGTCCAAAGTTTTGACATCACGTATTAATAGATAGTCGACATATTATGCTATTCCAATTTTAAATTTGCATGAAATCGAAATTCTAGAGTTACCATACAGATAGTGAAGTAATAAAATTCTGAATAATATTTTGTGTATTAATTTTCAAGAAACAAAAAATGACCTTTAAGGTTACAAGACAACGACGCGATTCAATCAAATCTATTCTTAAAATAAAACTGTAACAGAGTGAATACTTTACAAAGAATATATTTAAACACTACAATTGCTAGTGACTTAAAAAGCAGCAGAACATATTTGTGGCCATTTGAGACATTTTGTGTCTGACTGGCTATATCACGATCGTATTTCAGATCCAATCTAATAAAGAGATCGTACGAAAATCGTCAAATAGATGCTCCATGTTTCTAGAAATGTATAGGATATTTATCCCACTTAATAAAAGGTTTCTCTTGAAAGAGAGGTAAGGATTAAAATGTACCTAAATTTAGCTATAATACATTAACGCGCTATCTGATTTCATTTAGGTTTTTTTTATTACATAATACATTTAACAGATTATTCTGTAAATCTTTCAAGAAAGTCTCTCAAGGTCATACGTTTAGCAGTTCAGGTATCATAGTAGGAGGTAGTCTAAAAAAAATTTCTATGAATATGAATATTTTTTTTCTGATTCTGGTTGACTTGAAATTCTCAGTGTAAGTGGTCTGATTAATTCCATTACTTGAAACCCGGAATGTGCAGAAACATTTAAACGCAAATGTCACTTACATACCTATGCTACATCTGTATATTAATACGTGATGCCAAAACTTTGGACCCGTTTTTATAATACCTATACAGGACATGGAAACTAATTTCGCCAAGTTGGCAAATATGAAATGTATTTATTTTCCTCCATGTTAGTGTCGGACTAGGAAATAATAGGCATCTGCTTACTTAATAAGACTGGAAGACACCACAAGATCTTTGTCCACTTCTAGGTGACAAAGTGTAACAACTATTAGCACGAATTATCAATACCGCTTTATCTTTTATACTGTCTGTGCTTGTTACATTACTGTTTCGGTATTGGTAGGTAGAATCACAATAATATTACCTGAAGCAAAAGATTTTGACCCCTTTTTACAAAAAGTATGATAATAGATTTTTTTTATGATATTGGAAGGCAAACAAGCAGACGGATTTCCTGATGGTAAGAAATTCACGCCACCTAGAGACACCAAAGGTGGTAATGGTGCCTTGCCGACCTGAGGCCGGGATGTAAGGCTTCTAGCAAAAGTAACTTTACCGGCTACCTTACCCTCCAAACCGGAACAAGTCATGACGTTATGGCGGCAGGAATAGGCAGGGCGGTGGTACCAATCCAGGCCAGTCGCTGCGAAACTCTACCACCTAGTCAAATGTCACGGTGTTAGTAACGGTAAGCCTATGCTCGCCTTTTACGAGCTGCCTGGCAGGAAGGCAGATGGTCTATTCTGCAAAGGAGCCCGGACCAACACGGGGAAAGACATCATAAGAGGAGTATGAAATTTGGCATACTTATAGTTTATTTGTAAGAGAGGTGCAGAACGCTAATATTTTTTTAGTAATAATGCTTATAAATGCACTAAATAAAAAATAAAACATTTCTGTGTAAGTCGCCTCCGTGTTCTAGTGGTCCAGTTGTTGGACTTGACTGCTGAGGTCACGGGATCGATTCCGAGTCTGCCAAAAAAAAGAAAATTTAGTGTTTCCAATTTTCTAAAATAAATAAAATGTTGCTCGGGATTGGAAATGTGCCCGTTTGGCGATAGGCTTGCCACCAATCACATTGTGGGACTAAGTGTCTTCGGCTAGTCGTGGGTGCCCTGGTTGAGCGTCTGCCTATCTCTTCAGGGATGAAGGCGTGAAGAACTTACTTTTGAAAACAAAAAAGTTCGTCTTGATAAATGAAGATGGCGTTTTTATTAAAAAGATATTAAAAGTTATTATGGTCGAATTTCGACCAATGGGTGACCACTAGTTTTTGGTAAAGCGGCATGATATCCCAGCCTCTAGTTGGTAACACAGCGTACTACCTCAATAGTAGTATCTATAGTATAGGTGTCAATAGGTGATGTGTACATTATCCTATAGCTAAAACATCAATTGTGTAAAAAATCTAAGTAAATGTTGGTTTAATACTTGAAGAAGTAAATACAACAAAAACAAACCATTAGAAACCTTAATTATAATCAAGCACTGGCAAATTATTAAAACATTAAAATGTCAATGTCTTCAAATGACATTTGCATACAGGTTACAAAGTATAAATTCGGATACAATTATAATCAGACATAAAATGCTAATTTTTCACATAAAGCTGTACCAAATTATTGTGGGATGAATGAGAAATGTCAGGTGCGTATTTAAAATAAAGATGTAATAAAGGAAACCCATTATGATTGATTTTTGTATATTTGTCATCGATATAGCTGCAATTAGTGCTTCTACAAGTGTATAATAATATTTTGTTTTAAATATTATAATGGCATAAGCAGATTGGACAAAAATTGTTACTTTACAATAAAAAAATATTATTTTGCCTCGGTATTATCCACATATATAAGTTATTTCGTTGTTCGCCAGGAGTCTGTTCTAAACAAGATAAAAAGTAGCCCATGTAGCCTCTTACGTAACACAGAAAGAAAAATTATACCATGACGTTGCCACAGTGCTACTATGGAACAGTATGGAAAATAATTGATAAAATACTGCATAGTTTTATGTTTTAGTTTCATGTTTCGGTTTAAAGTCTTGTAATCTGTAGACTAGCACTATTAGCCCAACATCTCGGCCATATGCTCGCAATAGGCCACGGTTTTCTCTTATCACAAGGAAATCCGTATGTTCGCTAGCTTAACACGTAAAAAGCTAACCATACTTTTAGAATCTGAGCAACTTCTCATAAACTACCCAGTAAATAAAATAAACATTAGTATCTTCACGCCCATATCACTGAAGAGGTAGGCAGAGGCACAACCAGGGCATCTACGACTAGCCGTAATACTAGGTCCTACAATGTGATAGGTGGCAAGCCTATCGCCAACCGGGCACATATACAATCCCGAGCAACATTTTTTTTTATTAAAAAATTGGAAAAACCTAATTTTCATTTTGTTGCCCGAACCGGGATTCGAACCCGGGACCTCCGCAGTCAAGTCTAACAACTGAACCCCTAGACGACAGAGGCGATAAAATAAAAATTAAACATGTGTATTGATAAGAGTTTACAGTAATTTTGTTCATCTTAGATTGCCTGGATCTTTTAGTTAAGATGTTTCATATTGCTAAAAAGTTTATACTTTTGTTTTTATCCGTCTTCAAAAAAAAGGAAGAGGTTAAATATTTAATTTCAATTGCTAACCGATTTCTGTGTTATTTCTGAAACGATTTCAAAAGTTGTTTTTTTATTTCAACGAGCATACTTTGGAGGTTGATCCCTTGTCAACAAGTCTGAATCTGATTATGGAATTCCAGGAAAATAGACGAAAACACTTAAGTTTTTGCGTACATAGATAAATTAATTAAATCGAAGTCGGTTTTTGTAGCTTTACTGTGCTTATTACAATTTTTTTAAACTTTACAGAAACATCTGTACCATCATCACCAACTCAAGAAGTTAGGAAGTCTCGAAAAAAGTGTACGTATTTTTATTTATCTGATAACAAACTCTATTAAGATACCGACTGTATTTTAAAGCCATCGGTGTACATACTTCAAGAATTTGTATTACATAATGAACACGGATACCCATGTAGACTTAGGTTTATATTTCACGACTAGCAGTTTCACGCAGCTTCGCCTGCGTAACTTGGCTTCTACTGCACCTATTTTGATGAAATAAAGCCTATGTCACTCTTTGATAATGTATCATTCTAAAGGTGAAAGAATTTTTGAAATCGATTCAATAGTTTTGATGCCTTGTCATTTCAAACAAACAAACAAAAAATCAAACCTTTTCTCTTTATAATATTATAAAGATAAAGATGAAATCACTCGGGTTTTTTAAGAATGTACACCACATTCTTAAAAAACCCGAGCCCAAAGAGTCTCTGAAACCGGCGTATGAAGAGTTATGGATACGGAATTGGGGACTTAAGGAGGTTTGCAGGTATATCGTGACATTTGGCACACATACCCTCTAACTACCGTGTAAGAGACTTAGTGTGAAGACATGTATGTATTTCATTTTGTAGGATAAACACAGTTTAGGTGATTCACCTTTAGCGTATTAAGTGCACAGACAAAAATATACTGTGTACTTGATATATGACTTGAAGAAAAAGCAGCTTGGTAAGAAATGCACGTCTCCTATTGACACCATACGTGGTAAAGGTGCGTTGCCAAGTTTTTGCGAGAATGATTTTGCTAGTTATTTACCCTACAGTTTTTGTTTTATAGGCTACCGGGAGTAGGCCTACAAAAAAGTCTGCAAATATTTTTCTATGATTCGTTTTTTCTTTGTAATTTTCATGAGATTAACTAGTATAAAATATCTACCAGTTACCTCTTTCTGTGTGTGTGTGTTCAAATGTCTTAATTTATTTTTTACTTTTGTGTGGGATTTTTTATTACAAGTCATCATCATGGAACCAACTTGTAAATCTTTGGAGTATACCCTACCTTAATCATTGCAAAAGGAATTATTAAAATCTAACTATTCCATAGTGTTTTGGCACAATCAAGAGATGGTTCAGGTTTTTTTTTAATTTATTGAGTTTCGCGTTCGTATTGAGAAAAATTGCTGAATTTTGGTGGCATTTTTTGCAATTTTGTTTAGTCAAAGTGCATAAGTGAAGTATTCATGAAGAAATTATTGTATCGTGTATTTCTTCGTTACCGCTTTATCCAATAACCTAATATGACTTTCTGTGATGACTTATGATTAATTTTGAATAATTTAATACCTATTTTGCTAAATCGGTTTACTTAAAGTAAACGTAACTTGACTAATGGCAGATGCTAGCAGCCATGCCAAAAACCAAAAAAAATATCTTCACGCCCATATCCCCGAAGCAGTTGGCAGAGTCATACATAGGGCACCCACGACTAGCCGAAGATACTTAGTCCCACAATGTGATAGGTGGCAAGCCTATCTCCAATGGGGCACATATCCAATCCCGAGCAACGACAGTTATATAAAAAATTTGAAAATATACATGTTTTAATTTTTTTGTTGCCCGACCCGAAGATCGAACCGTCCTGGGTCCTGAGTCTCAAGAAGTCAAGTCCAACACCGGACCGCCAAACCTCAGAGGCGATCACCAACCAATAAAAAGTACTTCATAAAAAGTTAACCATTATCGAACATAAAAAATATACACGTCGAATTAAAAACCTTGTCAGGTTTTTCGTCAGTTGATAAATAAAAAAACTTGACCAAAAAGACGCACTCATTTCGTGACTGATATTTATTTCATAACCTAATTAATAAACGATACAGCTGTTCCGATGTAAATGTATCTTCAGCGGATGTTAATCGTCATCACGTCATCATGTGTATCATGTTATTGGCTGAATGTCGATTTTTAACAGTTTTAGTTAAACAGGCATCTTAGCACTGTTTTTGGTAAATCGAACTAGGAAAGTAGCTGTTTTACACTCATTCTGCGTTTACAGGTTTGACAAATAACGATAGAATACACATCGCGATCTTATAACGAAAATACGATTTATATCAGTCAAACAAATCGTGTATCTACACTTGTCTACGTTTATGTTTGTTTCTGTTTTTCCTTTTTACGGGTCAGCTGGTAGAAACCTCTGGAGCTGGAGATAAGCTCGCCCATTGTACTGTATTATTTATGTTCATGTTTGTGATAACGTTTTGTGTACAATAAAGATATTATTATTATTATTATCAGAAAACAATTAAATTAACATTTACTTATTACGAGTATAATCAGCCGTGACAAAGCTCAATACAATAATATGGATAAGCCTTTATTTTATAGTAGTCAAATTGATATGACGTCGCCCGCTCTCATGTTTCCAGCTGTTTTTACATACCAATTTTAAGCATACAGGCTTTACAATTAACACTACGAAACATAAAGCGACATTTCTAAATAAATACGATTTATTACAGGAAACCTTTTAAAATGGATCAATAAATATGTATTTAACAAATTACACAATTGTGTAAAAAACGCACTCGTTTCATGACTAATATTTATTTAATAAAATAAACGATACAGCTGTTCCGATGTAAATGTATCTTCAGCGGATGTTAATGTTGGTAATTTGTCTGAGTACTGTTTATTTTTGAAACTATCATTTTTGTTATTTTTTATAGCTAACAACGTGTGTCGAGTATGCGCTCTGAAATCTTTAATTTGTATGAATAACTCCTGGGAAGTATTGAAATTTGTCAGATTTTATCACAATCTGTACAGTCATTTTTTTATGATATTGGAAGGCAAACAAGCAGACGGATTTTCTGATGGTAAGAAAAGTTACGCTGCCTATAGACATCAAAGGTGGTAATGGTGCGTTGCCAACCTGAGGCCGCGATGTTAGGTTTCGAGCAAAAGTAAGTTTACCGGCTACCTTACCCTCCAAACCGGAACACGTCAACGGCAAGAGCTAACGTTATGGCAGCAGGAATAGTTGAAGCGGTGGTACAATGCTGCAAAACTACAACCTAATCAGATGTCACGGTGCTAGTGACGGTAAGCTTTTGCTCGCCTTTTACGAGCTGCCTGGCATAGGAATGCACATTGTCTATTCTGCAAAGGAGCCCAGGCCAACACGGGGAAAATCTATCTATTGTTCAATCTATCTATTATTTCAGACGAACTGGCACTACACAATACAGAGTATTTGTTGGTGTATAGAAGTTTGGTAGATAAGACACGTACTCTTTTATCACCAAATCCGTCCTTCCGTTGCTTTGCCTAAGTTTTTAAGAGTTACGGGAAATGAAATAAAATTTATTTATATGCGGAATATGTTTTCAAAAGTTGTTATAAAATACTTATTCGAAAATATTTTACAACCACATTGTGGTGTGCAAATATCTAACCAACTGAGTTATTGGAAAATTGGAAATATCCTATTTTCTTTTTGTTGCCCGACCCGGGATTCGAACCCGGGACCTCAAGCAGTCAAGTCCAACAACTGAACAGCTAGACCACAGAGGCGACTATAGAGTTGTATTACTAGCTTTAGATGAAACTACTTGCTTTAAAACTGAAATATTAAAAAACATTCTTTCTTTGTTCCTCGTTAACCTTCTTAAAATATTATTTTCTAAAATAAAGTTTTACCTAAGCTCTTTCTGTCGTTTGTGTGTATGTCAATCGAAGTATATAAATTCGGTAAACTTCTAGTTATTGTAGGAAGTATTCCATTATTGTTGTATGTCAGGTTGTGTGAATAATATAAAAAAATACAATAATATAACTATAGGTACATGTTTAAATAAAGATATTTGAAGATAGATATATCTTGTAGATATTGCTTTGTTTAGCGCTAAAACCACCTTTTATAAACTATAAACTAAATTATGTCACAGACATTACTTATGTTTATTGATTTGTAAGTTTATTGTGTAGAATATGGAGTTCATTCGTTTATTAGCTGTTTTTACATGCTCATTTTGGGCATACAGGTTTGACAAGTAACAATATAATACATATCGCTATCTTATTACAAAAATACGATTTATTACAGGAAACCAATTAAATAATTATTTACTTATTATGCTCAGCCGTGACACAGCTCAATAAAATGATGTGGATAAGCCCTTTTTTATGATAGTCAAATAGATATGACGCTTTCTACTGTTTTCGCATATCAATTTTCAGCTTACGATAAACACTAGGAAACGTAAAGCGATATTTCAAAATAATACGATTTATTACAGAAAACCAATTAAATAATTATTTACTTATTATGCTCAGCCATGATACAGCTCAATAAAATGATACGAATAAGCCCTTATTTTATAATAGTCAAATAGATATGACGCTTTCTACTGTTTTCGCATATCAAATTTAAGCTTACGATTAACACTAGGAAACGTAAAGCGATATTTCTAAATTAATAAGATTTATTACAGAAAACCAATTAAATAGTTATTTACTTATTATGCTCAGCCGTGACACAGCTCAATAAAATTATATGGATAAGCCCTTTTTTTATGATAGTCAAACTGATATGACGTTTTTTGCTGTTTTCACATATCAATTTTAAGCTTATAATTAACACTAGGAAACATAAAGCGATATTTCTAAATTAATACGATTTATTACAGAAAACCAATTAAATAGTTATTTACTTATTATGCTCAGCCGTGACACAGCTCAATAAAATTATATGGATAAGCCCTTATTTTATGATAGTCAAATTGATATGACGTCGTTTGCCCTAGTGTTTTCAACTGTTTTTACATATCAATTTTAAACTTACAGGCTATAAAGTAAAGTAAAGTGAAGTATCTTCACGCCCATATCCCCGAAGAGGTAGGCAGAGGTACAACCAAGGCACCCACGACTAGCCGAAGACACTAAGTCCCACAATGTGATAGGTGGCAAGCCTATCGCCAACCCGGCACATTTCCAATCCCGACCAACAATTTTTTTTTATTAGAAAATTGGAAAAATCCAATTTTGTTTTTGTTGGCTATACAAATAACAAAAAGCGATATTTCCAAATAAATACGAATTATTACATGAAACCAATTAAAATGGATAAATAAATATCTCTTTAACAAATTACACAATAACGTTTATTTTTTTTTATTAATTACTCAGGTGCTATCGGAAGGTAGTGTCAAGAGTTTCCGAAAACGGCATGTTTGTATGAAAAGACTAATGAATGTGGAGGAAGCCAGGTAGGTCTGCCTACCCCGTAAGGGACTTGGCGTGAAGATATGTTTGTTTATATGTAAATAACACAAATTGATCTAACCTCAAAGTAAGCAAATTAAATACTTGTGATAGGCTTAGACACCAATAAATAAAAATAATTGAATAGATAAATTTTATAAATACCCAGGCACGGAAATACAGACATTTAAATATTGTTTAGTTAACAGGCTTTTGCTCGCCTACCATCCCGAATTCAGGCTGTCAACGCACCATTACAACCTTTGGTGTCTCTAGGCGGCGTGAATTTCTTACCATCTGGAAATCCGTCTGCTGTTTGCCTTCTAATATAATAAAAAAGACTATTCTATACTCAAGGGGCAACATTTAAATACTTAAACAGATAAATTTAATAAACACCCAGACCCGGAAATATAGACATCTAAATGTAAATTAATATTTTTAAATTAATCTATATATCAATACGTGATGCCAAAACTTTGGACCCCTTTTTACGAAAATTGCGACTCAGAAGCATAAATTTTGGCACACTTATAGTTTATGTGTAGGAGAAGAGCAGGACGCCAATATTTTTCAATAATAATGCTTATAAAGCACATTAAATCGATAAATAAAACATTACCCACACTACCATGCATTCGACACGCACAAACAAATATATTGATGATAACGATAAAAGATCACAGATTGCGCACTAAAAAGTTTGGAAACAAAGTAGTTGGTCTTGAGAAATGAAGATGGCGTTCTTATCAACAAGATATTAAAATTATGGTCGAATTTCGAGCAACGAGCGACCACTAGTATTATTTATTATGCTCAGCCGCGACAAAGCTCATTAAAATTATACGGATAAGCCCTTATTGCAACGCGACCAAATTGATCTGACGTCCGCCCGCCCGCCCCCGCGTTTTCAGTTTCCTTTCGAGCAGTCAGCCGGCGGCTGTCGCGTGGCGCTGAGCTCATATCGCAACGTTACACTGTTTACAAACTCACAACCAAAGAAAAGGACAAAACACCGCACGCACGTACGTTTCGCAATCATTTTGTAAATACACATCGTCACTCCAACCATTCCGCAATACCATTGTGTCTGTGTATCGGCCTACATTCACGACAATGCCACACATAAATCCCATTTGGTAATAGGTTTATGGACACATTGCTGGAAACGGGACAAGCTTTATAACATCATTAAATCTACATATTGCACTTCAATGGTTTGTGTGTTGCTTGCGCTTTTTTGTGATAAAAATGGACAAATGGACTGTTTTTTTGCGCTATTGAATATTAGTCAATGCAGTCTATAAACACAACATAAAGATTTAGATGCCGATGCGATGCCAGTTTTTTAAAGTTTATTAACCCTTTAAACATCCTCATGTTTTGTCTTATTTTTGTATCCATTAAACAAAAGTCAAATTTAGTATCGCAGCCTATATACACAACATAAAGATTTAGGTGCTGATGCGATGCCGGTTTTTTAAAGTTTATAAACCCTCTTAAAAATCGTCACGTTTTGTCTTGTTTTTGTGCTAATAAAACAAAATTTTGTGTTAGACACTTAATCATATTTCTCTTCTTAAAGTTTTATGTCTATTATTAAGTACATTTTAATCGTAATATCCATGTCATTCCACACAGCTGTTTAAATTGCAATAACGCATACACACGCATACATATCCGATATATATCGGAGTAAAAATTGATGTTAGTGAGCAACTTGCCGGCTTGAGGCGCTACCATCTTGTGACCGGTTCTTTTAATCAAAAACGAGATTTTACTTACGGGCAGAAGTTTTTGCATAGTTTGTAGCAAGAGTTAAGGCGGTGGTACCAATCTGGGTGAGTCGCTGCGAAACTACACCACCTAGTCAAAAAAATAACCTACCTAGTCAAAATTATTAAGTTAAAAAATATTGGCTCTGAATTCCCTAGTTTTTCCGAGTCATGAGTAAAATAAACCATTTGCCTCTCTGACAAACAGCTCGTAAGAGGCGAGTGCAGGTTGATATATAGGTCAACAAGATCACTGGTGGTAGAATTCCATGCAGCAACCTGCTCGGGTAAGGGTCCACAGCCTTACCTCTCCCTGCTACAAGATAAATCTGTAAAGTTTCGGTCTGGAGAGTAGGGTAATCAGTAGATTTGCACAACAGGACCCCCATCTCTAACTCAGGACAGCGACCCACCTGTTATCTCTATGGTATCTAAAGAGCCTAGCAAAACTAACTAATACTCTGGAACAATTTGTTGATAAAAATCTAACTTTTTTTGCTAGTAAAAAAATAAAATATTTATTTTATATTCTAAGAGGTATAAAACAATGTCAAAAAGCGGAGCACTTATCTTTGTTTTACAACCCGGTTTTGGAGTTTTTTTTGGAAATATATATTTTATAGATATACCCACGGTATTTGGATTTAAGCGCCCTTTTTAGTTACACGTAATTAGACATATTTAATCGTTTACATCAGCCTTTCCCAAGCTCCAGGCAATCTAAGATGAACAAAATTACTGTAAACTCTTATCAATACACATGTTTAATGTTTATTTTATCGCCTCTGTCGTCTAGGGCAGCCTTTCCCAAAGTGGGCGATAACGCCCCCTTGTGGGCGCTGGAAGCCTAGAGGGGGGCGGTATAAATCTTGAAAAAAATGTTTTCTTTTAAACTAGGCGCAACAAATATGTTATTGAGGTTATTGACAAGAAAAAAACGAGGGGGGGGCGCTACAAAACAACTGATTTTCAAAGTGGGCGTTACATTAAATAAGTTTGGGAACCTCTGGTTTACATCATAGCAAAAAATGTACTTCATAATATTGAAATTAAACTTTGTCGTCCTCATATTTGCAATGTTTGAATTTTACACAATAGTCTTATTACAGCATTACAATATCATAATGACTATTTTCTCACAGTACACAATTTATCACTTTAACAATAAGATTTCTATAGTGTCACTTTATGTAAGTCCATGATATAGTTTCCAGTTTTAAGCATAATAGATCGTAATTACACTTTCGCTTTATTACTAAACAAATTTCGACAAAATATGGCTTATATTAATATCATATAATGTAAAAAAACAATCCGTTCAATATCTACTTTTTCTTAAACTCAATGACTACTCGAAAAATAAAAAAAACATAACGAATTATAAGTGTTAAAGCTTAAAACAACTACTAAAAATTATGAAAAACGGGCATGCTCCGCTGGTTTGGTTATGTGGAAAGAATGACAGATGTAAGATTGACAAAGCAGATATGCAATGCGAATGTGGATGGATGTTACCTACCGGGGAGACCTAACTTGACATTCCATGATCGAATCGCTCGGATATTATCCTAGGGCGCTTTCAGAAGTCTCCGAAACCGGCGTTTTAGTATAAAAAGGATAATGAATGTGAAGAAAGACAGACAGGTTTGTTAGGATCATGAGGTTTGGCACTCGATACTCTCTGCCTACACCGTAAGGTACTTGGCGTAAATATATGAATGTAGTTTATGTATATAAAAATTATGTATATATTTTATGTATATATATGTAAAAATTTGAAAGGGGAAAACAATAAAATATGTAATCTGTGTTACAAACCATTTAGTAGCAAAACTAAAAAAGTAAGCAGCTATGAACACGTATTCCACTGCAGTAAGAGCACGAAAACATTGACCCTGAGAAGAAAGCTGCCAGTCTGTCAGATTGAATATGGAAGAAAAATAATACATGTGAATAAAACATGTTTGGCAGTTTGCCCGGCGCTATAAAATTCAAACAATTTTTTGCAATAACAAACAAAGATAAAATACGATATGTTGTTGCATTGAAAAAAAGTTTTTGTTTTAATAATTGGATTGCAAAAATTGTGTTAACTTCTATATTTGAAAGCATTAAGAATGAGTTTAACTTTTTTTTCACCAATTCTATTAAATTCGTCGTCTTTATTTCGTAGGTACAACATTAATTACACTTGAAATACGTCAACAGTTAAAATACATTATTATAATTTTTTGACATGCACATACGGTAATTAAAACACTATTACAACCTTTAAAACACCTTACATCAAACATTGCAAAAAAACACATATCAAATAAATAAAAAATCAACAGCATCCTAATGTATTACAATAATATAAACAAAACATGAAGGTAGTTAAAAATAATAATAGATGAGTTAGACCAGGTTATGGTTTTTCCCTTAAAACATTCTAATAAATACTTGATAAGTACATGTTATATTCTGTGAACCGCATTAAGGTTTTCACACAAAAGCAGACATTTCTAAAGTGGCAAATTGTGTCTCTCCTCTGTCATTTCTAAAATAGGAATTGGACAATACTAAAAAATGTGTAATGTACATTTCCATGCAAAAATGCCTTTTTTTTAAAATTCCGTGCCTTTTTTTAATACGTCATAAATCGTAAACCGCCATTTATTTATTTATTAAACTTAAATGAACCTTCTCACGACATTAACTAAAACACCAAATAAAATAGCAAAATTGGTCTATGCGTTAAGGCATTGCATATCCAACGGAAGTACAGATCTATTTTTAAATATAAGATTAGCTGTTAACCACGGCTTCACCCGCAAAAAGCTATCCTATATTTCAAGTCGGTCGTTCCCGCATATCACCCCCTACTTTGCCCCCGCCGGTGACATGTGGGAATTCTGTTGAAAAAAATTCCCGATTGTCACCGGTTCGTCCCACCCGGTGACAATCGGGAATTGATCCATGAAAATTTTTTTCTATAAAGGTTACCTTTAAGGGTTCTTTTTCTATTAATTAAATTTACACAAGGTTGAAATTAGATGTTTTAGAAAGTTTTTTTTAAGTAACTAAAATAATTTATCTTACCTTTCTTATATAAAAATTAACAATTTATTAATATAAATTTATTACCGAATATTAAAACACTCATCCTTTATTTTTTTTAACTGCATTCTACTTAAAATATAGAATATAGTAATTTTCTTTGTTCTATTTGGATCGTCATAGAAGGGCCTCATCAATAGGTCAATCTACTATTAAGCTCAATTTATGAATATTATAAATAAATAAATTAAAAAATAAATAAGGTAAGTAAATTTAAGTAAAGTATACTGTGATTATGAGCTATTGAATGAAAATTTTACTTCGACAAGACATCTGTGAATTTACAAATAATAGTCTAGATTAGTACATGCTTACTCTTGATTGTGTTGAATGTAGATTTATGCTTAAAAATTGTTGCTTTTGAATATATAAAATGTGAAAAATGATTGTTGATTAATTTTTTGCCAAAAAATGTAACTTTCGTAAATATGTGACTTCAAATAGTTCTTTTTCTATATATTGTATAATATAGTTCAAAAACAAATGTTCATTTCCATGCATGTAAAGATATTAGTTTTCTTGTTCGTTTTTTGACTAGTGTGACAAGGAGGTGATATACGGAAATTTTGTTTTCTGAATTCCCGCTTGTCACCGGAGGGGGGACAAATTAGGGGGTTACATGCGGGAACGACCGTTTCTAGTTGGATCAAACCGCACGCGGTGTGCAAATTTGATTAAAATAGGTAATGTAGTTTAGAAGTACATTTCAATACCCATACCCCCGAAGTGGTAGGCAGAGACACAAACATGGCTCCTAGTACTACTAGCCGAAGATAATTAGTCCAACAATGTGATAGGTGGCAAGCCTATTGTCATAGGGGCATATATCCAATCCCGGGAAACGTTATTTTTTTTATAAAAGCGAAAATACATGTTTTTTAATTTTTTTTACTGTCCGACCAGGGAATCAAACCCGGGACCTGAGGAAGTCAAGTCCGACACTGGACCGCTAGACCACATAGACGATATAACAATATTAATTTTAAACTCTCTCCCACTTATTAATAAAACTGGTGTGTAACTTCATTTTTCTAACAAAAAATAAAGTTACACGCCATATCAAAAGTATTATTATTAGTAAGTAAAGTTATTGGTAAGAGCTTCCATGAGTATATTATTTAAGTGGTCTATAAGATCTATATATTAATACGTGATGCCAAAACTTTGGACCCCTTTTTGCATAAATTGCGCGGAAGCAGGCGCAAAAAATTTGGCAAACTTGTAGTTTATGTGTAGGAGAAGTGCAGAACGCTAATATTTTTCAATAATAATGCTTATAAAGTACATTAAATCAATAAATAAAACATTACCCACACTACTATGCATTTGACATACACAAATAAAATACTAAAATAAAATAATCAAATAAATACAGGGCAAGTGCTAAAATAAAAATACGTTGCGAGAAACGAAAGTTATGGCCATTATAAAATGTGAACTTCATCTGTAATGATGAACTCATTTGGTGGGTACTCAGAATTGTGTATCTATAGGACATAACTACCCGCGTTAACGGGTTAGAAAGGAATTAAAAATTTCGCCACGGGACTTGAATCCTCAATAGCTCAATTGGTCAGAGCATTCGTCGGCTTAAGACGAAAGGCTACAGGTTCAAATCCTGTCTGGGGCGAAATTTTTTCTTTCTTTAAAATTTATAGAAATAAAATACTATTCAGGAAACAAAGTAGTTGGTCTTAAGAAATGAAGATGGCGTTCTTAACAACTTATCGTTGAATTTCAACCAATGAGCGACCACTAGTATTAATAAATAATAATTGTCGGCAGCGTTTCGCATGGCGGAAGATGCGGCGATCGAGTGCCTCTTCGAGCGGCTGCGGCAGCACCAGCAGCGTGCGCCGGACTCCACGGAGGTCGCGCGTGCCATCACTGCGCGTATCAACTCGCGGCTCACATCTCACGGTAACTTTTTGCCACTAGCCTAAGAACTCTCGGAGCGGTTTTTACCCGCGCCCGCGAAAATTTCGGGCCCGCAGGTTCTATAGAATTTAGATTTATATGCAAAAAGTAAGAGCATACTTCACGACGCGCTTTACACCCGCAGCGGCCGCGGTTGTTTGTGGTTGCCGCGGCAGCGGTCACCCGCCCGTATAATCGTACACGTTGGCGAGCGATGATTTCGATCGCTACGGCTGTGAGCGCACAAATTACCGGTCTCGTGAATTTTGAAATAAAACCGCAGATCCGCGACTGCCGCAGGTGCGGGTAAAAAGCCGCTTATAGCGTTTTGCGTGACGGTAAAAGCTTATGCTCGTTTCCTATCATCAACGAACTGTAGTCTGTTAGTATAACAATTCGTAGGAATTAATTAATACACTTATGCTCCAAAAATTACAATCCTTTTAGACCTATCCTCGTTGTGACGATGGATGGATGGATCTTTCTCTCAAAAATTACTAAACGGATTTATGAAACTTAATAGTAATATAGTCGATACCAGAATAACAGAACACGCTTTATTTCATAAAGGTTTTGTGTAATTAGAACGTCGACGAAACCGCGGACTGAAGCTAGTATTATTTAATATAATATTTTACAATATTAGTACACTTATAAGAGTATTCAACTTAAGGTACACAAAGGCGGTCTTAGATGTGATAATAACCTTAGAGTGAAGGATACAATTAGCAGCTATAATAAGGAAACAAGTTAATTATAATTTTAATATATAAAAAAAACATAAAAATAGTATAAGTAAGTAAGTAGTTCTACATTTTTTTCAAGTTATTTTACTTTTACTTAGACAAGCCATCGTAGTTAGCTTACCAGCAGATAGATGTCTCTTATGATTCGTTAGCGACATGCGCCTGATTCTACGTCAGTAGTCCGGTCAAATTGCTATTAAAACGTCAATTCCATATTTCAATTTTTATCTACAGTATACGATTTTTTTTTAGATAAACAATTTCGATTTTATTCGGCCTAAAATAACATTTTAATTGAGATACTTATTACCTACTTATTAAAAATGAATACCTGTTTCCCTTTGTTATTGCATTACGAGTAAATGGATAGAACGAGTTTGCTAATAAGTACTTTTTTGTTGTATTAAGTATTTGTGAGGAAATAGTTTAGTTTAGAATAAATTTTTTAGTTTTTATTTTTTAGAAAAATTTTAGAAAACATTTGCAACTAAAAAAAACTCCTTTTTAACCTACTTTGAACAAAAGAGGATATTATACTATCGATATCTGTTTTTTTAAATAAGTTAATCCATTTCTCCGTCATTTATGCACCGAATCATTATTTTTTTCTAAAAGGTCGTCGTTCCGAGGTGGTCCATTGCCACCAAGTCAAGGGGCTGATAATGGAATCGAGAAAAATACCCTATTATCAAAGCTTAATTTAAGATAGCCCTTTCACAATATTTTGTATTTTTAAAGTTTATCGCCTCTGTGGTCTAGCAGTCCGGGTGTTGGACTTGACTGCATGAGGTCCCGGGTTCGAATCCCGGGTCGGCCAACAAAAAGAAAATTGGATTTTTCCTATTTTCTAATAAAAAAACATGTTGGTCGGGATTGGAAATGTGCCCGGTTGGCGATAGGCTTGCCACCTATCACATTGTGGGACTAAGTGTCTTCGGCTAGTCGTGGGTGCCTTGATTGTACCTCTGCCTACCTCTTCGGGGATATGGGCGTGAAGATACTTTTTTTTTAAAGTTTAGAGCTTCAGTAAATTACTACATGCGGAATATGGTAGTTATTTAAACTCTGTCAAACTTTAAAAGATACAAAATATTGAATGTGGGACATTTTAAGAACTGTGTTATCTTAGGCGCAAGTACTTTACTCTAATTTTATATACTTAGATGACGTATTCATTAAAATTAATTATTTTGCAGTTTAACTACGTAACTTTAAATGGATGCGATAATATTTAAAAAAATGACGTATCATAAAACGTAATTACAAAAAAGTCCGGATATAAGCACATACGTCATTCGTAGACGTTGGAACTCTAAATAGTTTATTTGTCGACAGCCGCCATAGCGTTTAGCTGAGTACAAAACTAAATGGCTCTTACTCCATAATGTTGATAATTGGAAATCAAAATTTGAAAATACTACGGTTTAGCATATCCAAACATTCTAAAAATCAACAACTACTTACTTATTATTAAAAAACTAATGAAAAAAAACATTTTCCAGGAGACCAAATTGTGAATTTAAACCATTCTCGAATTCCCTTGAACACACACAAAAAGTTTCATCAACATCGGTCCAGACGTCTAGAAGGAGTTCAGTGACAAACACACGAACACAAGAATTATGTATATAAAGATATCGACCGCTGTTATAGACATTTTGGACGTGCAACTGTCAAATGCGCGTAGTTTATCGGCCAATTACAAAAACTTTTTTATGGTACAAAACGTATAAGCTAAAACAGCGCGACACACTACTTAATCTTCTTTATATACAGGGTAACCTTTAAAGGACCAGCCAAATTTTGAGAGAGGGTTGGGAATCGATAACACATTACATTTACGAAGTAATAAAAAAATATAAAATGCAAATTATATTTTTTTATCTGACTCAATATATAAAATGCATAGCTATAATTTAAACGCATACCGCAGTCGCATGCGCTGGCTGGTGACGTCATGACTCGTACTAGGTACGACGTAGCGTGACAAGTGAAGTATTGACGTGGAATATTTGAAATGAATATTTATAAAAGTAATTATTACAATTTGGCAATTAATATTTAAAATACACTATCGTTTTAGCCTTAAGTCACATATATTAAAATTTGGCCGGGCTTTTGAAAGTAACCCTGTATAAAATTTGTGCCTAGGTTATATGTAAAAATTAATCCCTATTCCCGTTGATTATCACATCAAGCGTGAATGGATAGACCAATTTTATTTATTCTTTTCTATTGTGTTAGTAACTGCCAGGAGAGGGTTTGTGTGAAAAGAAAATCCTGGAAAACTATAGGGAAATCAGGAAAACATTAATTTTTTCCATGTTCAAACTGAGATTACCGTTAAGAGATACGAATTTCGCGGGGTTGGCTAGTTAGTTTATGAAGATGTGTTAGTGCGAATATTAATAACCACAACTTATCTGTGTGTTATTTTTTTTGAGAGTTGCAATTTGTATTCGGACAGTTCGGTTCACTGGTAGTATGTTGACATTCGCAATGGTCTTCGCTTATACTATTGTATGGAACAAGATGTTTGCCGTCTCGCGCTTGAACAATTTATAAAGTAGGGTGATCAACAGATGCTATCCAATATTCTAGCATGGAACATAACAACGGTAAGCACTGACACAATGCCTAAGGGAATAAGCAAGACGATGGTATCAATACGGACCAGTCCTCCCGAGAATCTACCACCTAGTTACGTTGGACTGACTGCATTAGTGGAATATAAAAATTGTAATAACTATTAATATATTATGTGATAGTAGCTGTTGCCCGCGTGGTTAATGGTCCCACGGGAACATTTTTTCGGGATAAAAACTATCTTATGTGTTAATCCAAGTTACCCTCTATAAGTGTGCCAAATTTCATGAAAATCGATTAAGCAGTTTTTGCGTAAAGGAGTAACAAACAAACGTAGAAACTTTCGCGTTTATAATATTAGTAGGATGAATAAAGTGTAGAATAGACCATCTGCCTTCCTATCAGGGATCTCGTAAAAAGCAATCCCAGGTTAGATGGGTACCAACAAGAGTGGTGGCAGAGTGCTATGCACCGAATCGCCCTAGAAGTGATCTAACCACTTAACCATTCCTGTCGCCGTAATAATCATGTCATGTTCCGGTCCGAAGGGTAAGGTAGTCGGTAGATTTGCACAATAGGCGTTAACCCAGCCACAGGACTGCAACGCACCTATAACATCTTTGGTGTCTGTCCAGAAGCAAATGCTCATAACATCAGGATAGTCGAGTGCTTGTTCAATTTCCGATGCAATGTTTTCTATACTTCTTATCGTCGGTGCGTGGTAGAATTCAATTCTTCCACAATATTGTGGAAAGTACAAGTGTTGTGAATAAATTGTTTCTAATGCAATACAAAATTAAACAATAGATTGCGGTTCGATCAGAATCTGCAGCATATAAAACGACACCAAAACGATAGCTTACGTCAGTTTTCACTCGGCTCAGTTCAAAATTAGATTAAAGCGTTGCTAGAAATTAAAACGAAACATGAATTGTTGCGAGATTTTAACGAAATCTCGACATGTCATTAGCGAGCTTAGTAACAGAGTATTTAGGGACTTTATAGCCTCTGCGGTCTAGCGGTCCGGCGTCGGACTTGACTTCTTGAGGTCCATCCCGGGTTCGATTCCCGGGTCGGGTAACAAAAAAATTTGAAATTGTGTATTTTCAATTATCTAATAAAACTAATGTTGCCGGGGTCTTTGGCTAATTGTGGGTGACCTGGTTGCCTATCTCTTTGGGGACATGGTGAATATACTCTAGGAACTTGAAATCTCTAACCTATAGTAAATAGAGTTGGTCTAAGATCCGAAGTTAGGTCGACCTACACCGAGCTGATAATAGGATGAAACCGGTTTTGTAGCAAATTTATCATGTCAGAAAATATATTAAAACTGGGTTGCCTAAAAAAATCCTGGACCGAAAATTTTAGGTTCTATTGGTAAGGTAGCCGGTAAACTTACTTTTGCTGGAGGCTGCAAGTTGGCAACGCACCATTACCACCTTTGGTGTCTCTATGTGGCGTGAATTTCTTACCATTAGGAAATCCATCCGCTTGTTTGCCTTCCAATAACATAAAAGAAAAAACAATAATGCTTGTGTCATGAGTGTTAGGCAATAATCCTTGTACATTGAAATACTTATGTAGATACCAGAATAAATTTAATAAGCAAATGCGAATGCAGACATCTAAATAATCATAACATAAATGTCTGCCCCCCTCAGGAATCGAACCAGAGCCCCGAGGTTGGTCGGTGGTGTTAGGCGAGTACGCTAGCCCCTCGACCAACAAAGGATATCTACATAAAAAGTATTTAGGGACTTGTTTATTTATAGCCTCTGTGGCCTAGCGGTTCAGGTGTTGGACTTGACCGCATGAGGTCCCGGGTTCGAATCCCGGGTCGGGCAACAAAAAGAAAATTTGGTTTTTACTATTTTCTAATAAAAAAAATGTTGCTTGGGATTGGATATGTGCCCGGTTGGTTGGCGATAGGCTTGCCACATGTCATATTGTGGGACTTGATGTCTTCGGCTAGTCGTGGGTGGCCTGGTTATGCCTCTGCCCTCTTCGGGGATATGGGCTTGAAGATACTTTACTTTACGGACTTGTGATCTGAATTGAAGTAATGTCTGTAGAATTCCTGATTTAGAGTTTGGTATTTTTTTTATTTATTAAAAAAATGTAAGTAGTTAAAATTTTTGGAAGTTTTGTCCGTTTTCACAATCAGAATTTGCTAATTTTCAAAAAATGTATTTTTGAATGCTGACTTCGAATAAAAATGTTCCGTTTTATAATAGACAGTAGAAAGTGTCGTCGAAGTGTTCAGTTATAAAATTAAATTTTGTCTGCAACGAATGTAAGACAATCTGCATTTCTCCTTTTAAGTAGTATTAATGCTATTTTGAAAAAAAAAATTGCACCCTAGACAACATTTTTTTTTTCTTTAAAATTTTTAGAAATTTAACCTAAATACAGGGCAACTGCTAAATTAAAAATACCTTTTTTTAATGATATTAGAAGGCAAACAAGCAGACGAATTTCCTGATAGTAAGAAATTCACGCCGCCTAGAGACACCAAAGGTAGTAACAGTGCGTTGCCAACCTGTGGCCGGGTGAGTTTTCGTCTAGCGACTTATACGAGTACATCGGGCCTATGTCCTCACCCACAAATTGAGCGCCAAAATGCAAATTCGCCGAAAAGAAAGAGAGCGGGTTTTTTAAAAGTCTGCACTCGTCTGAGGATACAAGGTCTCTAGAGGATAGGTAAGGCGGTGGTACCAATCCGAGTGAGTCGCTGCGAAACTACCACCTAGTCAGATGTGACGGTGTTAGTGACGGTAAGCCTGTGCTCGCCTTTTACGAGCTGCCTGGTAGGAAGGCAGATGGTCTATTCTGCAAAGAAACCCGAACCAACACGTCCTCTTACATACGTAGACTATTGAAAACTCTATGATGATAATAATAATATTTTCGTTGGTCGTAAACATAAGAAGGCTTAAACAGAGCTTTTATGAAGTTACTAGCTGCTACCTGCGGCTTCGCCCGCGTTTTCACAGAAACCCGGTGTGCGATCGGGATTAAAAATAGCCTATATGTTAGTCCAGGTCACAATCTATCTGTCTTCCAAATTTCAGACAAATCCGTTCAGCCATTCGAGCGTGAAAGAGTAACAAACATCCATACATACATACTTACAAACTTTCGCATTTATAATATTAATAGGAAGGATTATATTGCATGATCCATTTCGAAATACACAGAATTTATCTACAACTCAATCATGTAAAAACTAACTTAATACATTACGTAAACGTCATGGAAATGGCATTAGGACCGATTTAGCATACAGGATATTCATACCCTCGTTTGCCGCGGACGACATTACTGGAGTATAACATTTTTACTAGTTCATATCACGATCACAAAGGGGTTTTTATGTTTGCTTATTTAGTTTGAATTTTTTTTTCTTTTTTTTTTGTTTGTTAGGCTTAAAAACTCAGATATAGCTACTAATACATTTTTAATGAGGCAGCTTTGTGTTGAAGCTGTATTTTGTTTTAAATTGTATACCTAAATGGATTTGTTTGCTCCGATGCTCTGCAACAGTTTTCTACAATTATTTATGTCCTCCTATACCACTGATTTATAGGCATGCATACTTTTTAGTGCAAAAACGTCTACACTCTAAACAAAAATGTATTTATACAAATTTTATAGTAAGAAAAAAAATCACCTCATACAGGATTTGAACCTGTACTCCTTCGCCTCAAGCTGACGAATTCTCTAACAATTTAAGATAGTGAGGATTCAAATCCTGTGATGAATTTTCAATTTCTTTCTCCTCTTTTACGCGGGTAGTTATGCTCTAGAGATAAATAGTTCTGAGTAGTTACTAAATGATTACTAAATCGTTACAGATGAAATTCACATTTAGAAATTCAATTTATAATTTACTTGCTGTTGGCTGCGGCTTCGCCCGCGTTTTCACAGGAACCCGTCCCACAATGTGACGCAATCATACAATTTAGGGACAAAAAACTTTCAAATACACCCATTTTCACGGGGAACAGCTAGTGCAACAATAAATATGTAATTCGGCAACCCCAACAGGCAATTATCTAACTTTTATTCCGTTTCACGTTTCAATCAGTTTATTTAGCGCGAGATATCACGCAAAAGTTTTCGTTTCATTCATTTAACTTAGAAATTTGTTTTAAGTTTAGCGGAATATCTGGAGGGTGTTAGATTAGTTATCAAGTTTATAGTAATGTTAGGTGTTACTTTCGTTAATCTAGCAAGTTGTTAAAGTATTAATTCGCCACCATTTTATTTAACTGCTATTGAAACTAGTGGTATAACGTTATGGTATACACACTTTTTATGGTAATCTCTTATACTTTTCCGCATTACACTTTATTTCACACTTTATGTTACTTTAGCCAACTGGTTACACTTTTGGGCACATGGACTTTATATAGATAAATAAGTCTGTTTTATTTTAACGTTCAGTATTCGGTTGTAAGTTACTGACGGTACTTTAATAAAAAATGTTAATTGTAAACAAACCACAACGAAGTTATACTACAGCACGTTTTTTCTCTAATATAGGGATTACTGTTTCTAACATTTTTGATTGAAAAGTGTTACTATACTAGAAAATGTAATGAATAAAATTATAAGTATACCTATCAACTTGTAGAAAAAGCAAATTGGTAACTTTTATAAAGGAATAACAATTTTCACAACTCGCCCAGTAGTGTTTCGATTCGAAAAGATTCGAAAAGTCGATTTCATGTAAATTGGGAAATGGGATCGTATATGTCAGTGTTTCCCAAATGTTGGATCGCGACCCGGTACCGGACCATTTAAATTAAATACCGGGTTCCAACATTTGAGAGCCATCGACAGAGACGTATAAACTGCAAACGCTTGTGCTGCATCTCACCATGCCGTCCGCGTATCTCCGCCAGTTATAGCTTCGGACAGTTGTAATGGGTTTTTGCAACTTGGTTTAAAGTTCGATAAAATTATTAATTTAAAAAATTAAGGTAAAACAACCTAATGAATGCAATTTGCTTTTAAAAGTGTTAAGTGGGTCACGAAAAGGCAGTTTGAAAATTATCTGGCCGTGACAGAACAATGTTTGGGAAACATTGGTATATATCAGTTTAGGTACTCTTAAATACAGTACGAGTGGACTATTAACATTTAGTTTTAAAAAATCAACGAATCTTACGAAAAATACTGTTTATTTTAAACTAAATTTTAAAAATTCGCTAACATTTAAAATGACATCTCCGATTCAAATTTCCAATTTGCATGGAATCTACATTCAAGATTAACCCTACTGATATGGTCAATATGATATCTTGCGAGATGAAAAAAAAAAAAACTGTTCTTGTTTTTTATCTTCCAATATAAGTTAAAAAAACTTTTTTGTTAATGGGGATTGCATATAATTCAATTTTACTAGGTGGTGGAGTTTTGCAGCAACTCACCTGGATTAGTACCACCACCTTACCTATTGCTGCCGCCATAACGTCATGACGTGTTCCGGTTTGGAGGGTAAGGTAGCTGGTAAACTTACTTTTGCTCGAGGCCTAACATCCCGGCCTCAGGTTGGCAGCGCACCATTACCACCTTTGGTCTCTAGGCGGCATGAATTTCTTACCATCAGGAAATCCGTCTGCTTGTCTGCCTTCCGTTCATAAAAAAAGAGTTTCAATAGTCTACGTATGTAAGAGTCGTGTTAGTTACACTATTTATAACTCAAGAATGGCTGAACCGGTTTATCTGAAAATTGACGGGGAGGTAACTTAGAACCACGGGACGGATTTAGGGTTTCTTTCGACTACGAGGAAACTGGGAAACACAACATTTTAATTTTTTCTGTACAATCTGAACAGGAATCTGAACGGGAATTTGATACTTATATTTTTAAACAAAGAAACACTTGTACTGTTTTTCGTATCATTTATATTTTTTTATTTTGTAAATAGCCTACCGTTTTCGCTTTTACAGCATCATCAGGGCTAAAATTTAAACTTAGCTTATACTAGTATGCTATACATTACTAGCTGACCCGGCAGAGTTGTTCTGCTACTTTTAATATGTGAGGTTAGTAGAAAAATTTGGGCTGAGACACCCTTGTCTCTTAAGGGTATCAAAGACAGATGTTGGCCGATTCTCAGATCTAATCAATATGCTCACAAAATTTCATGAAAATCGGTATCGGTTCGTTTCGAAGGAGTACGGGAACGAACATTGTGACACGAGAATTTTTTATATAAGACTATACTTAGGCTATTTACAAAATAATAAATTATAAGTGGATCGTAAAACAGTACAAGTGTTTCTTTGTTTAAAAGTATGAATATTTGGAAGTTTTACCAAACGCCGACAATGGAAAATATCAAAAAAATAGATTTAATACTTAAATACCCTCAGACTTCCATACAAAAATTAACTATTTTTACTCTAAACTGTCTGCAAGTAAGTGTCATTGCAGTAGTATCGCGTGCTCGACAACCATTGAATAACTTTAACACTTATTTCCAAAAGAAAAACTTAAAAACTTAACATAAAAATGAACATTTTACCGAAAATTTAAGTCAGTTATACTATATATACTATTAAAAAAATGGAAGTTATACCTTTTTGTGCGAGTATATAGTAATAACAAAATTTTAAATATGTTTTTTATTACTATAAGAACCTTAAGCATGTTCACTTATATTAGTACATATAAATTAAATCGCAGAAGAATAAAAATAGTAGGGGAGCCCGCGATGCTAATTGTGTAGTAACCAGCGTCGTGGGGACCCATTGCACTTTGTCGATTAAATAGTGGAGAGTAAAAAAGGTCATATGAGGTTTTTCTTTTTAGCGGTGCGTTAAGTGTCTAGAAGCTAAAATAACAATTCCAGTCACTTGATCATAGCCAAGCTAATCAAATATCTATAATATAAAAATGAATTGCTAAATTTGTTGGTAAGCGCATAACTTCCAAACGACTGAACCGATTTTGATAATTCTTTCTTTCCTGTGTTAGTTATTGTCAGAAGAAGGTTCTTATGAAAAGAAAAACCGGGAAAATTGCAGGGAAAATGGGAAAACAATACTTTATTTTTCCATACAATTTGAACGGGTGGAACGAAGTTCGCCGGGACAGCTAGTTAATAATATATATGGCTAATGTATCTCCGATGACAGAAATATGTCAATCAGACAGCTGGCGATAATGGAAAATTGACATATATGACTTGGTTATTTGAAAGTTTCTGAACCTCATGCTTTCGTACGTCTTGTTCAAATCATCAGGAAATTTAAACATGCACTTATTGGCATGCAATAAGCCAGCCGTACTTTAATCTGACATACTCGAGTACATTTGCAAGCCCAAAAAAATTAGACAGACAACCCTACATGCGCGCCTCTATATAAATATTTGATACATAATGGAGGTGCTTGACCACGGTATGAGTTATCTCCCATATCTTAATCTGACGCGCCTGAGTTACTGCAAAAATCCCTTCTTGGGCTCCCCTACCAAAAATAGCAGAATACATTTTTGCAATTTTCACGATTGTTTTGAAGTTACTATTTTTTTATTTTTGCTAAAAATTCTAAAAATTAGGATAGGGAGAAGAATTTTTTTACAAGAACAAGTCAATGAAAATACGGGCTATTTTGATAAGTTGACACTTTAAGGCTTAAAAATGTTTTCTTTGTTTTTTTTGTATGTTATTTGTGAAAACGTTTAGCGGGTTTTAATTGTATTTTTTTAAGGTAATCCATAATTCAGAGGTGTTTTCATGTTAATTTAAATAAAATCTGACCATAGTGGGCACTGGTTTATGTGTTAAAATTAGAAATTAGAATTATAAAATCGCTTACGATACCTAGCTTTATATAATACATGTATTTCATGTAGCATGTGAATTACGTATTAATGAGACTAGAGACGACATCTATCTTACCACTTTTTTTGTTGTCCAAAGGGTTAGCGTACATGTTTAACTCCACCGACCAATTGCGAGTCTCAAATTTGGCATATATACATAGATGTCTGTATTTCCGGGTTTTGGTGTTTATTAAATTTACACCGGTTTTTTTTAAGTATTTCTAAATATTATTAACATTTTAAGAATATAATTTGGGATAAAGCAATTTAGATCATTGTTCCAGAGATATTTATTTATTTCACATGCATTCCGCCTCCGCGTCCGCTCTCACGACCGCTGTCTCTGTGCACTAACCCCTAACACTAGGGTGCAACGCGCTGCCCTCGAAGTGTTACCATTAATCTACCCTATGCTATCGGAAATTTCACATTAACTGATTTATATTGTAATCGGTACGTTCCGTGCCAGGATAAATAAGTCACGCTATTATAAATCTGTACATGTCGACTTCTAATGTGTATTTCGGGAAATAACGAATGAACGTTTCTTAGCTAGCTAGCGAGATCGCGTGGTAGATTAAACATAAGGTTTATAGCCTACAAAATTTACATACATACATATCTTCACGCCAAGTCCCTTACGGGGTAGGCAGAGAGTATCGAGTGCCAGACCTCACGATTCTGACAAACCTGTCTTGCTTCCTTCACATTCATAACCCTTTTCATACAAACACGCCGGTTTCGGAGACTCTTAACACCACCCTCGGATAATATCCGATTGATCTGATCGTGAAATGTCAGCCTTGGTCTCCCCGGGTACCTACATCCATCCACATTCGCATTGTATATCTGCTTTGTCTGCTGCCTACAAAATTTCTATCATATAATCTAGGTATGATTGCTGATGCCTGCTACAAGGTAGAACTTTAGTAATTTTTAATAATTTTAATGAACATAATTACATGTATAGGGGTTAGATTGATTATCCTTGTGTTTTTTTTCGATTGTATTATACATGAGGTACTTGTTTTTAGTCTTACAATGAAAATAATGAAATACTATGTATATCTTTTTGTGATTTAGTTTTCTTTGTTGTTGTTGTAACATATAGTGGAGATATATATAACATATAATTTTAATTCATAGAGTCCCAGTTAGCTTACTACACATTATTTTATTAATTATTATTAATGAATGAATAAATTTTATTATGCAAAAAAAAAATACTGTCATTTTGGAACGATATCTGGACAACGTTTTGATTAAAGATACAGTTTATGATCAAGCCAAGTCCATTACGCGGTAGGCAGAGAGTGTCAAGTGCCAAATGTCACAATACAAACAGACCTGCCTGGATTTCTTCAAACTTATTACCCTTTTCATACTAACACGCTGATTTCGGAGACTTGAGCTGACTTGACCTTCACATAAACCCCCAAAGATTTAATCACATACATATATTTGTATATAAGTAAAAAAAACAACAACGCACTTCCGATATGTTAAAAATTTAATTTTAAACAGAAAAAAATACTCATTTTACGTTTTACGTTACTTGGGCTATGGATAACTATAGTCCAGATATTCTAAAAGATGTGGCACATTAGCGAAAATATGTTATAGTTCATTTCTTATGTTTCCTGTATATAAACTTTAATTAACTCATGTTGATCTAATTTTATACGAACATAAATCTAGTTGCCTTGACATTGGCCTAGACGAGCGCCGCCAGACTATCCGGAACACTTTATATAACACGGCCTATGATACAATGTTTATCAAATATTGTGCATAGCTTGTGGTGGAAATAATAAATTAAAAAATAATAACCTTCTATAAAACCATAATGTAACTAAAAACCATCGATAACGTCAGCTTTTAAATAATAAAAATCTTCAATTTAGGTCTAATTTTAGGAATTATGATGGGACAGACAGACATACGGATACTGGCACATACACACTCACAGACACGACAAACTTATAACACCCTCATCCTACGTCGTCGGTTCAAAACGAACTTCCTCGGAGATTGTAACTTCTCTTTTGTGAGGGGCTAAACATGACAAAGTTCAGGATATGCTAAGGTTCGGAGGGTAAGGTAGCCGGTAAACTTACTTTTGCTCTTAGCCTAAGATCCTAACCTCAGGTTGGCAACGTACCAATTACCATTACCACCTACGGTGTCTCTAGGCGGCGTTTGCCATCCAGTATCATAAAAAAAGCTTTTGGTTTCAAGGTTGTTTCAGGTCCGCTGAGTAAAATACACCATCTGCATTTCCGACTGGCACTTGTGAGAGGCGAGCATAGGTTAAAAATCTCGTTACCAACATGAACACAAGTTGCTGTGCTAATTGTTTCGGGTCTAGGGATCTACCACCTCATCTATTCCTGTTACCATAATGACACTGTCGTGTTTAGGTCATATTATAGGGTAACCAGTAAAATTTGTCCAGTGGACCTAATAGCCTGGCCAAATGACAGCGAGGCCTTTATATAGGGGCACGGTTATCTCTTGCCGTCAGAAAAGGTGTATGCTTCTTCGCTGTCTTCTCAAAAAACAATCAAAATCCATGCCGTAACAATAAAACTATTGATCGCCCATTGGTCTCGACCATGACACGGTAATATTACCTATACAGTATTCGAACTTCATATAAAAGGACGACGCGCGAGCTATATCTACGCGTTCGGATCAGGGCATGCACGCGGCATGCTACAATAGCGAGTGTGCCGCAGTGACGAACGGACGGTGTGCTGGTTTTCAATCAGTAACTGCGGGAATTTTTACTCGAAATAAGCACAAGTAGCTATTTAACATGACAAGTAGAATATATTGTACTGTATTTTGGTTGCATGAATTCCTCAATAACGCACCCAGTGATAGCTTTTTTAGATTATAGATTATTTTTATTATTTAAGGTACCGGGACTATAGTAAGAATACTTCGCAAACTTTTTAATTGTACCCAGAGATGATGTCGTGAAATACATAAACAAAATGGAGGCTATATTCCGAACTTCACTTAAAACTAAACATATAAATTGTAAAGTAGCTTCAGGTCCTTCTCTATGTTTCCTAAAACAATTTTACATCACACTTTATATTCGAATGCGGATTTTTTATACACTTAAATATAATAACAAAGCATTTCATACATCTCAGTTAAGGCACAAATATTTTTCGGTCGCAAATTAATAACACCGATTTGTAATAAAGTCACATACATAATCATGTTTTTAATTAAATCTGTCAATCAAAAAAACCACTTGTATTTTTATTGCACACTTTCTATTCAACTCACAAAGTATTTTAGTAATCATATTAATATTTTAAATTGTTACTAAGTACCTATCTGTGCTAATAAATAAAAGTAATAAATTTACAATCTCAAAACTACATAGGTAGGTACCTGTTAGTAGGCGACAGAGACAGCCCCATCTCATGCTTACGTACGCACTTCTGTAGGCACTTATTTCAAGGACACGGCCGAGTTACAATACTGTATAGATAATATTACCGTGACCATGATAATATTTAATTATGTTATTCAATATAAATTATTAAAATATCATGTTCAAACACTATTAAAGTTCTTATTGTTAATTATCTTTTTGATAAGAACGCCATCTTCATTTATCATGACCAACTATTTTGTTTCCAAATATTATAAATAATGTGTAATGTTTAATTTATTGGTTTAATGCACTTTATAAGCTTTATTATTATTATTAAACATATTAGCGTTCTGCATTTCTCCTACACATAAACTATAATTGTGTCAAATTTCATGATAAGAACGCCAACTTCATTTCTCAAGACCAACTACTTTGTTTCCAAACTTGTTAGTGCGCCATCTGCGATCTTTTATCGTTATCATTAATATATTTGTTTGTGTGTGTTAAATGCATGGTAGTGTGGGTAATGTTTTATTTATTGATTTAATGCACTCTATTAGCATTATTATTTTTGAAAAATATTTGCGTTCTGCACTTCTTATACATATGAGCTATAAGTGTGCCAAATTTCATACTTCTCTATCCCCGCTATTTTCATAAAAAGGTGTCCAAAGTTTTTGCTTCACTTATTAATATAATGACATAAATTTAGTATTTTTAATGACATTATAATGACATAACGTTCCTTATCAGAAGCTGAAATACCTCTTACTCATTTGAGGATCCATAAAAGACACATCAATCAAATCACACATCTGGTAACAATATGGCTTATATTTTCCTGGCAACGGTTCCTGAATTTTGATAAGTGTGCACATTTGCCGCGAACGACCAGTGACAGCTATCCGTCTCAGCAATGTCATAAGTGATGTTTATTTTAATTGGTATATTTATAAACATGTAAATATTTCGCGAGCGCCGGATGGTCTGTGATTTGGCGCGAAATGTACTTACGAAATATAAATAAATAAAAGACACACTAATGTTATGTCTTCCATGTCTAGGCATGGTAAGACTTCCTCTTAGAAAAATCTTCAGTTTTGATTTTTCTACAGGATGTACCTTGGAGGGTGTGCTCAGGGTTTTCCTTATTTCATACAGCTGGCTCCATTTATTAGCCAACATTCGCGAGACCTACGGTAAGTAGGGTATCGCTTTTATTTAGTTGGTATCCTCTAACAAAAACACATAATTTTTTTTCTTCTTCTTCTTTTATTTTTCGAGCGACCTAAGATTTAGTACTCGATGCCTGAGAAGGTTTTTTCAGGAAATTGAAGAAAAGTGTACTCAGGTGCTTTTTCAGCTTAGTATACTTCCATATAACTTTAAACATCAGTTAAGTTGTAAGTTTGAAGAAATATTGAGCTATTAGTAATTAAAATTGTGAATGCAAGTACAAATCGAAAAATTGGATGTACTTAAAATTTCTACCTATAATGAATTATTATTCATACATTATTATTATAAATATTATTAAATTAACATATTGTTATCTTCAACCTTTAAGAATTCGCTTTTGTGGTCTAAAAAGAAAAGAAAGAAAAGAAAAAATATTTATTTGCGGAATATGAGTGTTACAAAGATTTTACAAAATTATTTAAGCGTTCCTACATATTCTACCAACTTGTGGAGTGCAAATATTTTAAGCGGTTCAGGTAATGAACTTGACTTCATGAGGTCCCGGGTTCGATTCTCGGATCGAACAATAAAAAGAAAATAGAGTTTTTCCAATTGTCTAATAAAGAAATGTTGCCTGGGATTGGATGTGTGCCCGGTTTGACGATAGGCTTTCTACCTATCCCACTGTGGGACTTAGTGTCCTTCGGCGATATGGGCGTGAAGATACTTACATACTTACTTACTGTCTAATGTTAACTAAATGTTAATAATTCAGTATTGTGTTCAAGAGTACCAAAAATGGCATACTCGATTCAAATATCAATTATTGCAAGAATCTGGCTTCAAGGAAATTGGAAATTGTTATCAGATATGTTATAAGATTAAGTTAAGATACAATTAATTATTATATCGGATTCGTCGAATTTGGAAATTTGGAATTAGCTGTTAATGATCCACTAGTACTATGTTCAAAACAATCTAAAATGACATATTTGATTCCAATTTCCAATTTGCATGAAATCGAGATTCAAGAGTAACCCTACTCTTCTTGTTGTACATTTATCGTACTAGTAGTCATCCATTGGTCGGAATTCGACCATAATAAATTTTAATATCTTGTTGATAAGAACGCCATCTTAATTTCTCAAGACCAACTACTTTTTCCAAACTGTATGATTATAGTTTATGCGCCATCTGTGATCTTTTGTCATTATCATCAATATAGTTGTTTGTATGTGTCAAATGCATGGTAGTACACGTAATCTTTTATTTTTTTAATTAATGCAAAAAATATTAGCGTTCTGCACTTCTCCTACACATAAACTATAAGTGTGCCAAATTTTATGCGTCCGCGCAATTTTCGTAAAAAGGGATCCAAAGTTTTTGCTTCATGTATTAATATATAGATGCAAACTAATATAATTGTCAAAGTGTCCCGTCAGATTTGTTCAAAATACGTGCATTAGTAGAGCGGGAAGTTATATATCCGTATTCCCTGCGGCTAACGGTAACTGAAATTTGAAATTCGAAATTATGATGTCTATAAAACAGGTCACGGAAAACACAGCTGGTTACAATATGGCTGATATTATATTCTTGGCATCTTTTCCCGAATGGTGATAAGTGAGCTCGGTCTTTGGAAATTACCAGGGCCGTTCATCAACACTGTGTCATATGTGGTATTTGTTTTAATTTCTAAATTTATAAATGTACTAGCGGACCCAGCAAACTTTGTTTCGCTTGACATTAATGCTTCGATAGTAGCGCAGTCTGTTGGACCCAATGTAAAACATTCCAAGATCAACGACTACTTATAATTATTAAAAAAATAATTTAAAAAACATTATCCAGAAGACCAAATTGTGAATCTAAATCATTCTTGAATTCCCTTGAACACACACAAAAAATCATCAAAATCGCTCCAGTCGTCTAGGAGGAGTTCAGTGACAAGCACACAAACACAAGAAATATACATATTAAGATATGTGACGTCACCGCCAGGATCTAGATTCTGCTTAAATTCGTTCATGGTGTATCTATTATATCTTTGGAAGTAGGTAGAAAAGTAAGAGACTGAAACTTTCTGCAATTATCAAACTCAGACCCATAAATAGGTATACCTCATTTTGCAAATCACACCCACTCCCTACGTTATCAAGAACTTGCCGTGAAAATACGTGTATATGTAACAATTCACACAAATTTCTGTCCCCGTCTGGAATCAAAACGGAACTTCGCGGTTAGTCAGTAGAGTTAGAGTGTGTATAATATCCCCTTGACCAACGAGGCGGCCAAAGCTTGAAATCCTGTATCTTCTAGTTATCGTGTCTATAGGCGCAAAAAATTTGAACCCAATTTATTAGATATAATATATTCATGCAATATTAACATGACATAACATCGCCTCTGTGGCCTAGTGGTCCAGGTTTTGGACTTGACTGCTTGAGGTTCCGCGTTCGAATCCCGGGTCGGGCAACAAAAAGAAAATTAGGTTTTTCCAATTTTCTAATAAAAAAAACGTTGCTTGGGATTGGATATGTGCCCGGTTGGCGATAGGCTTGCCACCTATCACATTGTGGGACTTAGTGTCTTCGGCTAGTCGTGGGTGTCCTGGTTGTGCCTCTGCCTACCTCTTCGGGGATATGGGCGTGAAGATACTTACTTTTTACTAACAAAATAATAATTTTAATCTTTTACGAAAACGCATACATTAATCACTAGATAGTATAAAACACAATTGCTCCTTCTGTCCCTATGTCCCTTTGTATGCTTGAATCTTAAAAACTACGCAACGGATTTTGATGCGGTTTTTTGTAATACATAAAGCGATTGAAGAGGAAGGTTTATATGTATATTTTATACCCGTGCGAAGCAGAGGCGGGCTGCTAGTTAATAATATATTGTTATTAAAAATTAATCTAAGCCAATAAATAAGTCGACTGAGTGTACCTAAACAAACAATACTGTTAATTGATAAGACTTGTGTGTGTTCGTTGCAAAATGACCAATGGCAGCCATTCATCAACGTAGTCATATTATGTGTGTTTATTTTAATTGATCTGTTTACAAATATTATACTGATATTATAATCGCCTCTGTAGTCTAGCGCTCCGGCGTCAGACTTAACTTCTTTTGGTCCCGGGTTAGATCCCCGGGTCGAGTAGCAAACATATCGAAAATGTGTATTTTTAATTTTCTAATAAAAATGACGTTGCCCGGGATTGGATATGTGCCTGATTGGCGATAGACTTGCCACCTATCACATTGTGGGACTTCCTGTTTTCGGCAGTCGTGAGTGCCCTGGTTTGCCTCTACTTACCTCTTTGGGGATATGGGCGTGAAGATACTTACAAATGTTATAAATTGCTGATCGTTTTATCTGTGACCTAAAGCCAGGGCCCGACACTGTTTAGCCCTAAAAGGGTTTTAAGCGGATATTTTACAACTAGTTCTTAAAATTTTCTTAATTCAGACAAGCCGTTTGAGGCAACAGCGCTTTCACTAGGTACTCGTATTAACCCTTTTCCTTTAATCAATATGTGTAACCTCAAAAAACTCTTTAGAGATTTTTCTGGCAAAATGCAACTTCAGCTAAATGTTTAATTTAATACTAGCTTCAACTCCCGGATTTCACCGTGTAACTTGTATCACTACAGAGAATAAAACAAAGTCGCTTCCTCTGTCCCTTTGTTTGCTTAAATCTTTAAAACTACGTAACGGATTTTTATGCGGCTTTTTTATTAGATCAAGTGATTAAAGAGGAAGGTTTATATGTATGTCGAAGAGATATATCGCACAAACGAGGGCCGAACAGGAACCACGGGACTAGTAGGTTGAGAGCTCACAACTTGAGGGTAGTTAGTAAATAATTCAGGAATATCAAAACAAAGCCGTAACACCTGATCTAGTCGTACAACCACATCGTAAACCTCATCATAATAAACAGTTGAGTAGCTTCGTAATTACTCACCACACTGTTTACAAACATAACCACAATCACGCACAAACAACTATAGCGTACACCTATTTGTTACTAAACAAACCATCAAACATTGGTAAGCCTGCTACTATGACAACACTGCGTAAACACGTCACGGTGTTCGTGCTTACGTAAACGCCAAACCCCCGAAGGGGAAAGGGGGGCTCCACCCCGCCCATCTTAACGTGAGTGCCGACTGAATAATGCACTCCCTGGACGACCCACATTCTGGGCCCCAAGATCCCAATTGAATTAATAATTGCGACCTAGAAGTGTCTCTTTGTCAACTACTTTGTCAGGGAGAGACTATTACGAGTGGCGACCTCCGTACTAGACAGTGGTCCAAACACTGAGAGACGGGTACTAGACATGTCTGCCGCAATATGGCGGCGCTAAGGTTTATATACACGTGGCCGCGGTGAACGCACCAACAAGAAACGGGTTACTTGCTAATGCGCCACCTGTTGTGCTAATGAGACAACTTTATCCATGACTTCCCAATAAACCGACCCATAAGAAACAAGCTACGAGAATTCCGATGCACAATATCACAACTATACTTTGTTCATGACTTTCGGACGTTACAAGTGGATGCGCCACATGTTGCACCGACGACACTCTTGACCACAGATATTAGAAAATAGGTATACTAGCTCATGACGCGTGAGCGTGCGAAGCCGGGGCAGGCCGCTTGTTTTTTTTATAAATTTTAGCCTTTAATGTGTTATTTTACTTATAAATTATATACTTGTAAAAAGTTATCTAAATCTCGAGTTTAAAATTTCTAATGACGCTAGTCGCTAGCTACCTTGGAGTCTCGGTTTCAATACCTAAAGGGATATAGGATTTGTATTTTGGATGAAAATGTCTTTATTTTTCAATATGTATCGCCTCTGTGGTCTAGTGGTTCAGTTGTTAGACTTGACTGCATGAGGTCCCGGGTTCGAATCCCGGGTCGGGCAACAAAAAGAAAATTGGGTTTTTCCAATTTTTTAATAAAAAAAAATGTTGCTCGGGATAGGATATGTGCCCGGTTGGCGATAGGCTTGCCACCTATCACATTGTGGGACTTAGTATCTTCGGCTAGTCATGGGTGTCCTGGTTGTGCCTCTGTCTACCTCTGCGGGGATATGAGCGTGAAGATACATTTTTTTCTTTTAATAGTATGTATATCTATGTATTAGTGTCCTTAACAAATACCCACATCACAAGCAACAAGTTTGCTTTCAATTCGAGTTATTTGTCCAGAAGTATTAATAGTAAAATGACAAACCGAGCCGACGTTTTTTATAGTCACTGCTTGATATTAAATGTAATTGACCGCCTCGTTGGCTAGCGTACACGCCTAACTACACCGACTAGCCGTGAGGTTCGGGTTTGATTCCCGATGGGGGCAGGCATTTGTGTGATGAACATTTAGATGTCTGCGTTTCCGGGTCTGTGTTTATTAAATTTATTATAATATATATTCTAGTATCTATATAAGTAATTTTTGTATTAGTGTCGTTGACTAACACCCATAACACAACCATATAATTTGCTTACTTTGGGGTTAGTTTCAATTTGTGTAACTTGTCCAAGGATGTTTATTATTATTATTATTAAAAATGGACTGAGGAAGCGACTTTTTTTTATTAATTTATTTTTTAGGGTATTATTTTTCCTATTATCACTACAATTACCCAGTAATTTCTTCGTGAAAACCTGTTTTGTGTCTTGAAGAAAATATTTAAAAAAATAAGCCCAAAGGGTCGACCAGTTTTAGAGTTAAACTATTAGCAAAATATTTAGGGATGCATTTTTGTTTATTAAAAGACCTCGAAAAAAAGATAAGGTTATATGTTTGACTTAATTTTTTTATGTAGGTACCTATGTTTATTGGTTTCTCTGGTATTTGTTAACCGATTTCAAACATTCTTTCTGATTTGATAGAGCATACTTCCAAGGTGGTGCCATTGTCTCCACGTTTAGATCTGATAGTGGGATCCCAGCTTTTTATTTGCTTTGGAGACATTAAGTTGAAATCGAAGCCGGTTTCTTTTCAGTTTGACTTGAAATTATGTAGATAATAGGGCATTCCACTGGTTCAGTCATGTGGCGAGAATGGTCTATGAAAGATTGACAAAACAGATATACAATGCGAATGTAGATTGATGTAGGTACCCCGGGAGACCTAGTTTGTCATTTCACATTCGCTCGGGTATTGTCCTAAGGTGGAAAAGGGTAATAAATGTGGAGGAAGCCAGAGATTTGGCACTCGTCACCCTCTGTCTACCCGCAAGGGACTTCGTATGAAAATATGTAAGATATGTAGATGATAATCAAAAACATATCAGTCACTCGGTAACTATTTTAAAATTACAACTTTGGCTATATCTAACCCATCACATATATTCAGAATGGTAGTATACGAACGTTTTATGGTGAAATAAAATCACTGTATATACATGCTTTGCTTTACGGTGATTGGATTATAAAACTACAATCAAATACAAATGATGTAAAAGCTTTATCTTGTAAATATTTGT
>NJDC01001657.1:136271-173518 GCA_002245475.1 Calephelis virginiensis | reverse complement strand
TAAAAAAAAAACATTTAATTCCACAATCAACAGCTACTTAATAACGAAACAAATTGAAGAATCGTCATTTTATTGAAATATTTCTTTTATTTTGTTTCAGACAAACATGTACGACAAAATACTTTGGATAAAATTTGGAATAAGCAAACAGGTGCCTTACAAATGCTGATTACAATATTAGAGGTAGGTAAGCTAAACTTTAAAATATGTCGTTGAATTAAAATCTCCAAAAACAAGAATCACAATCAGTTTGATATTTTAAGAATCAGAGATCCAAACAAAATAATAAATCGTCATTACTAAAAAAAATACCATCGTGGTAAAAACGAAAAATTTGTTAGTATACAAATTTTACTTCATTTTTGCTGACCTGGTCTGCTTTAAGTCTCTAACTTCATACAGATCGATCTTAATTATATTTTCAAAAGATCCAGGAATTCGTTGAAATATATATGTGAAATTTCAACCAAATGACTCCAGTCAATTCAAGAGGTGATAAGTGAAAAACATTGTATGTTAAGAATAAAGAATATTAACATATTTAAATTGTTTTGTATCTTCACGCCCATATCCCCGTAGGGGTAGGCAGAGGCACGCCGACTACGACTAGCCGAAGATACTAAGTCCCACATAGTGATAGGTGGCAAGCCTATCGCCAACCGGCACATATCCTATCCCGAGCAACTTTTTTTATTAGAAAATTGGAAAAACCTAATTTTTTATTTGTTGCTCGTTCCGGGATTAGAACCCGGGACCTCGTGCAGTCAAGTCCAACAACTGAACCGCAAAGGCGATAAATTAATCATTAATAAATTGTTTGGTATTTAATTTATAAATAAAGTGTCTATCTATTGTTACAGAGTACCAGAGATACAGCCACATCAACATATATAACATCCATATTAAGAGAAGTATTATGTCTAAAACAAGGGAAAGGGAAAAAAATTTCAGGTAAGAAATTCTTAATGAAAAGTTGTCTTTATCTAAAGGAAACGTAAAGTTTAATTATTTTTTTAAATAACCAGCTGATAATGGCCCAGAAGCTAAGAAGAAAAAGAACGAAAAGACAGGAAAAGAAAATGTAGCGCCAAACAAGAAGGGTATGTCAATGTGTGGCGCTTTGGCAAAATATACTGGCAATGCCGCTTTAAGATTAATTTCCTTATGCAAAGAGTGACATCCTTGAAATAATTACTAATTGATAATACTAAATTATACATAGAAAATGCTTGTTAGTTTATAACTTTTATTAAATTAGAAAAAATAAAAACAATTACTCATATTATTTCGTTAAGAAGTATTTTTAGTAATAAAACTATTAATAATATCCAAAGCTTAGTGGCCTAAGCTTAAACCTAATCACCTTTTAAACCTATATACACATCTATTTTAGGTTGAATGTAATAAATTAATTATGTTAAGAAATAAAATAGTAGGAAAAGACTATAGTTGGTTATACTAGGACTGTTACGCACGGCTTTGCATGGCAGTTAATACATTTACTAACTATAGTTCATTAATAAGGATTTTCATACAAACTTTCAACTCCTTTAGGGGTAGACTTTCCAGAAACTCTTAAATACATAGGTATCTATTCATTTTTAATAAGTAGCTCAAAAATAAAGTTTCGCGTTATCACGTTTCACTTAAAAAATGACCAGTATTTCCTATTTGAACCCAATTTATTAGAAATAATATATTCATGCAATACTAACATAACATATCGCCTCTGTGGCCTAGTGGTCCAGGTTTTGGACTTGACTGCATGAGGTCCCGGGTTCGAATCCCGGGTCGGCCAACAAAAAGAAAATTGGATTTTTCCAATTTTCTTATTAAAAAAAATGTTGGTCGGGATTAGAAATGTGCCCGGTTGGCGATAGGCTTGCCACCTATCACATTGTGGGACTTAGTGTCTTCGGCTAGTCGTGGGTGCCTTGGTTGTACCTCTGCCTACCTCTTCGGGGATATGGGCGTGAAGATACTTTCAATGGTAATAAAGAGGAAAGATTTGATTCTTCATTTGTGTGTAAAGCTGACATTATCCTTAATGATTCTCGGCTACGTTATTAGATACCTACTAGGAAAAATTTGAAATTTGTCCACCCGCGCAAAACCGAGACGGGCTGGTAGTAATTCATACTGTTTTTAAAATGTGGCATTGAAAATGCTAATATCTACTTGATCAAGTCCGATTCAAGCTTCTGATAAGAATCTAAACCTTTCTCCAATACCTTATTCTTCCCACTCACCTTTAAGTATTGCAAGCTCAACATTGGACTAGTTTATGATGACCTTATTAACTGTAACATATGAACGATTGTGCTCGATTTATTTCATAACTCTATTGATAGATTAACATATCTAACACATTTGTTACGAACACCTTTCGAAGATTGATGATTCTGTGGTTATGTTTCGTCCTTAGCATTAATATTAGTTTGGACTATTAGAATGGTGTAACTATTCCTACCTATCTTACGCCTATCTATCTTAATTTGTTGTTTTTTTCGTTTTTATCTTATTATGTTTCTATTCATTTTACATTTTTATTTTGTAATTCCAATTACAGATATTCATGCATCGATGAATTTTATTTTTACACAATATACAGACTTTTTTATTTTTTTTTCTTGACTCTTACTCTTTTATAACACTCTTTCTAAACTCTCTATCAGAGACGCTTTTGTTTTCAAATGTCACGTTTAATCGATTGTTTGAATTTTCATTACAGATGATTAAATAATTTAAATTTACCTTACAAAAGTAGTTGTATATACCAATTAGTAAGAATTAATTAAAACCACCATCATAAATTTATATTTTTGTTGAACTATGGTCTGTTCCTTAAAAACTTTTTTAATGTGCTTAATGTTAGCTTCGTTTTTAAAGCCACACGGATTTAATTCTACAATAAAAAAAATTATAACCGTCTCTTCTCTATTGTTGAGTTACTTTTTTGAGTAACAAAATCACTTGTAAGTTGTATAGTTTCGTTGTAGGTAATTATATAACTTATTTTCAATACTCGCATGATATTACAAAAAGCCGACGGTGGAAACTATGGAACAAAATACTACCTAAAAATTTTTACACAACCAATTGTCTTAATTGGTTAAAACCATTTTAACTCATTTATTTTACAATAAAAATCAAACTGATTTACAACCGTCGCTTCTCCAATGTCGCAATTATTAGTACTATATATTTTATACTATACAATTATCTACAATGAAAAATGTTTTAATACTCGTAATGGCGGAATTACCAAACGCTGACTATGAAAACTGCACAATGAAATATTACATAAATAACTTTACCATTTTTAGATACACTCCTAACAATAATGCTTGTCTTCTTGGTAATTGAAGTTTAATAATATTAGCAGAATTAGACATTTTAATTCTTTCCAGCTAATAACATCGCAAGGCAGCAATGTTCACAACATTTTATATCAATAAACGGCACGCAAATTATTATACGTATGTTGATAGCAACCCATAGTAAGCGAGACGGGAATGTCACCACTGAGCTCATGCAACAGGATCTTGTATGGATTCTAGCAGCACTCGCACCAAGAGGTATGGATCCATTTTAACAAATTTCATATATTCCAGCAAATAATACTCGACGGCAAGAGTGCGCGAAGGATGTCATCGGTATGAAAATTACAAGTGTGGTATTAAAGAAGGTGACTCATGTTGTCCATGGGAAGACACTGCGTCAATCACCCTCAGAATTACTATTACAAGACCTTATATGGATATTGGCTCCGTTAGGATCCAGAGGTTTTTAAGTGTTCAATTTTATAATCATGTTATCTTTATATATATATATATATAATTCTTGTGTTCGAGTGTTTGTCACTGAACTCCTTCTAGACGACTGGACCGACGTTGATAAAACTTTTTATGTGTGTTCAAGAAAATTCGAGAATGGTTAGATTCACAATTTGGTCTCCTGGAAAATGTTTTTTTAATTATTTTTTTGATAATACGTAGTTGTTGATTTTGGAATGTTTCACATCGGATCCGACAGACTGCGCTACTGTCGAAGCAATAATGTCAAGCGACACGAAGTTTGCTAGCTCAGTTAATTTATATATAAAAATCAATGCCACTTTTCGTTGTAACTTTATAACTCAAGAACGGGCTCATCTATCCAAACCAAATATGTAGGCTTTGTTCGAACTATTTAGTAGATGGTTTATGTAAAGTTTGAATAAAATCGGTCAAGCGGTTCTTCATTTATCACATTTTTTGTTACAAACGAATTCAACAAATGGCGGATCATTTTGTAAATCTGTCATATTGAAACTTTTTTCATTTGTTTTTTTTTTTCTTTTGTTCTGGTATATGCGGTTACATACGTAACGAAGCATGTATCGAGCCTCTAGTCACTTTTATTATTGAGTTAAGAGTTTCAAATAGCCATTTTAGGCTTAAATTTTGTCTTTGAAAGTTCATTTTGCGCTGTAGTATAAATAACAAGAGGAAGTAATCTTTTTTTTTTTTATGATATCGGAAGGTAAACAAGCAGACGGATTTCCTGATGTTAAGAAATTCACGCCGCCTAGAGACACCTAAGGTGGTAATGGTGCGTTGCCAACCTGAGGCCGGGATGTTAGGCCTCGAACAAAAGTAAAATTACCGGCTACCTTATCCTCCGAGCTGGAACACGTCATGACGTTATGGCGGCAGTAATAGGCAAAGCGGTGGTACCAATCCGGGCGAGTCGCTGCTAAACTCTACCACCTAGTCAGATGTCACGGTATTAGTGACGGTGAGCCTATGCTCGCCTTTTACGAACTGCCTGACAAGGAAGGCAGATGGTCTATTCTACAAAGAAGCCACATTCACATAGATTGCCTATACTAAAAGTATTACCGGGAGATTTCGGTATTGCTGATAAATATTTCAAACTGTGTCTGCGCATTTCGTAGCGCCTGATATTGGCAACAGTTTGTAGAAGAAAAAGATTTCATCCAGTTTTCTCAGTGTTTTCTCAGTATTAAAACCTGTTTTGAGCCTTAAAGAAAACTTTAAAAAATCTAAATCGCCTCTGTGGTCTAGCGGTTCAGGTGTTGGACTTGACTGCATGAGGTACCGGGTTCGAATCCCGGGTGTCGGGCAACAAAAGAAAATTTGGATTTTCCAATTTTCTAATAAAAAAATGTTGCTCGGGATTGGATATGTGCCCGGTTGGCGCTAGGCTTGCCATATTGTGGGGCTTAGTGTCTTCGGCTAGTCGTGGGTGCCTCGGTTGTGCCTCTGCCTACCTCTTCGGGGATATGGGCGTGAAGATACTTTTTTTTATAAAAAGTAGCCCAATTTGACAAGCCTTTCGTGAGGTTCGAGCTTAGTAACACTTTGATTCGCTACATGTGGCTAATGTGGAATATTCTAGAATATCTACTCGAATAGGCTAAATTACCTACTCTGAGCTGGTTGAAAACAGCCACACATGAGACTTAATGTTTCCCCATTCCTGCGTTCGTCGAATTTTATTACTTTTACTTTTTAACTCAGGGATGTTTTCTGTCTGTTTTGAAATGGTTAATATATATATATTATTTTTTACCATATATACCATATATCAGAGGTTCCCAAACTTATTTCATGTAACGCCCACTTTGAAAATCAGTTGTTTTGTAGCGCCCCCCCCTCGTTTTTTTCTTGTCAATAACCTCAATAACATATTTGTTGCGCCTAGTTTAAAAAAAAAACATTTTTTTCAAGATTATATACCGCCCCCAGCGCCTATAGGCTTCCAGCGCCCACAAGGGGGCGTTATCGCCCACTTTGGGAAAGGCTGCCATATATGGTAAAAAATAATTCAATTGATGAACGAAAGAAAGAATCGCGACGTCTTAGAATAGGTTATGTTTTATTCCTATCAGTTTACGCGATACGTAGGCTATATATATGCGTAGGCTAGCGTACACGCCTAACTACGCCGACCAACCGCGAAGCTCGGGTTCGATTCCCGACGGGGGCAGGCATTTGTGAGATGAATTTCTGCATTTCTGGTTCTGGGTGTTTATTAAATTTATTCTTGTATCTATTTAAGTATTTCTATGTATTAGTATCGTTGACTAACACCCATAACACAAACATATAATTTGCTTGCCTTGTTTGGTATTTGTAATTTGTTTAACTTGTCCAGAGATATTAATAAAAAAATTGGAGTAAAAAATTAAGGTACACGCACACACCAAAAGAAAACTTTTGATTTTCCCATAAAAAAACTATTACATACTTGGCATATGTTTATGATGTGTGTGTATGTGTACACTCAGGGTGTACTGGACAAGAAGTAAAGATAAACTTTTCGACTTCTTGCTCTTTTTTGTGATTCAGTTGAGTAAGGGCTATTTTCTCATTCCTGGATTAAACAGAGTTTAAAGTATCCTGCCCATCAACGTGACATGTGGCGATCTACAACTGTGCGATTCCGAAGACATTTCTTACCCGCTTAACACCCTTGTGGAATCAGTTACCTAAGGCGGTATTCCCAAACGATTATGTCTTAGGAACCTTCAAGAAAAGAGCGTACTCATTCCTTAAAGATCGGCAATGCATCTGTGATACTCCTGGTGCTGCGGATGTTCATGGACGACGGTGATCACTATCAGGTTTACCCACTTGCACAGAAAAAAATATTTAACTCTGAGTTAGCTTCTAACTAGAGTTAAATTTTGTATATGTCAGTTTAACTCATTATTAAATTTAACCCAAAAATATGCAAGCGGTCCCTAAGAAACTTAAGTATTTAACCCAGTTTGAATAATGGTTCAATTATAGTAAAGGAGTCAGATATCTCCATTACTTTATAGTGCAACTTCTACCTTAAGTTATTGGTAGACCTAACTTTTGACGATATGAAATCATTTTGAAATCAATAAATAAATTAATTATATTGTATATCCGTATTTATTCATACCACTTTGAAATTTTCAGATCCAAAATTTGCAGTTAAAATTAGAATGCTGGGCTGCGTGAGGACGTTGCATCTTATTCTGAAAGGGCACTTCACAGACAATAAAATTATTTTTCCTTTACTAGTTATAATGAAACAACTGGCCAAAAATGGTAAGTATCATAAACTAAACTTTTAAATAAACTTTGAATCACCTCTGTGGTCTAGCGGTTCAGGTGTTGGACTTGACTGCATGAGGTCCCGGGTTCGAATCCCGGGTCGGGCAACCAAAAGAAAATTGGATTTTTCCATTTTTGTAAAAAAAAATGTTGATCGGGATTGGAAATGTACCCGGTTGGCGATAGGCTTGCCACCTATCACATTGTGGGACTAGTCGGCTAGTCGTGGGTACCCTAGTTGTGCCTCTGCCTAGCTATTCGGGGATATGGGCGTGAAGATACTTTTTACTTCTTTGAACTTTTACTTTTTTTATTGATATTGGAAGGCAAACAAGCAGACGATTATCCTGATGATAAGAAATTCACGCCGCCTAGTGACACCAAAGTTGAATATCGTGCGTTGCCAACCTGAAGCCGTATTGTTAGGCCTCAACCAAAAATAAGTTTACCGGCTACCTTGCCCTATGAACCGGAACACGTCAACGGCAAGCGCTGACGTTATGGCGACAGGAATAGGTAAAGCAGTGGTACCAATCCGGACGAATCGCTGCGAAACTCTACCACCTAGTCAGATGTCATGGTGTTAGTGACGGTAAGTCTATGCTCGCCTTTTACGAGCTGCCTGGCAGGAAGGCAGATGATATATTCTGCAAAGGAGCTCGGACCGTGAAAACTGCGTTAAGTTTAAATTAAGGCGAAGCTACTAGTATTGTGTTTGTATAACTTTGTATGACTTTTCCAATTTTTGATACAATTTATTTACAAACACTTGTTCTTTCCACAATTATTTTTATAGATTAGCCAACCCGTTTCGCTATACAGGCATCATAGGGGCTATATAACAAGGAAGTTGAGTTCTATCAAGGGAGTTGTTATACAGCCCTGATGATGCTTGTATAGCGAAACTGGTTGGCTAACCTATAAAAATAAAAAATAAAAATATATTGTAGAAAGTACAAGTGTCTCTAAAAAAATTGTACAAAGAATGGAATTCCACCAAGCACCGACGATAAGAAGTTTAAAAACGATTGTTCCAATTTTCTTCAAAACATTATTAACAAATACCTGTGCTGGGGTTGAGGGTTTAACTATTAACTAAAGGGACCTGACATCAAACTCTAACCTCAACTTGCGCAAATCGAAAACAGTCTATTTTTCCATGTGAGCTTATTAATCACCAGAATTAACTTATTGATGCGAATGATTCATTAACTAATTAAAATGAATTAGCAGGTTATGTGTGGAAGGAGGAAATTATAAAAACTTCACAGTCGGTCATATATTAATATCAACACATCCGCGATTAAAATCTGCTCTAGGCATGTACAAAACATCACCACAATGAAATACTAGCCTTGCTTCCATACTAGTATTAAATATTAAAGTCTGTCTTTTGTCGATTTTTCTACTACGCTATCATGGCTAAGCAACTGAACAGATTTTGTTAAAATGTTTTATAAATCTAAATAAAATTATTTAATTTGCAATTTTCCGCCAAATAATGTATACGTATTATTGCGTAACAAAACAGACAAAATAGTGCGCTAAGAATGAATTGGACTTACCGGAAGCTAAAACTCCCAAAAACATCCAGCTCCACACAATACACACCACTAAACTGTTTTAGTAGCACCAACAATACACATACTACTAAAAACTCAACGTACGTTTCGCTTCGTAACCGACCGTATTGTGTGGAGTTGGATGTTTTTGGGAGTTTTAACTTCCGGTAAGTCCAATTCATTCTTAGCGCATTATTTTGTCTGTTTTGTTACGCAATAATACGTATACATTTTTTGGCGGAAAATTGCAAATTAAATAATTTAATTTAGATTTAAGTATGGATTTCCGCAAAGAAACGCCTACTTCTATAAAAATTTTTTTATAGAATTAAATATATATATAATAATTCGTTTATATATAGTTAAATACAGGCAATGTACTTGTTTCTACAAAAATCAACCCCCAAAGAACTAAAATCATGTTGAATCATAATCACTATGTATGAAATTGTCTGCCATGACGAAGTCAGCTATTTTTAATAAGAATAAACAGCTAGTTTTTGATTTATACTATTTGTTTGTTAGTAAAGTAATGTCATATTACTATTAAGCATAGAATTTAAATGAATTTCAATAAGAGTATAAATGGACCTAGTTAAGCAGGAAGAATCCAATCCACATCTAACTAGTTTTGAGATAATTGACTTTGAAGTTTATGTATAAATAATAAATATGTACTGGTCATATATGTGCGCTGATAACTAATGATTATTATACAAATGCTAGAGTATAGTATATCTGTAGGATCTTTTACTGAACGAAAGTATAGAGCTTTACGAGCTCTTTAGTATTTTAACTCAATTTTGTTGCTTGTGTGGTTTGGATCCTTTCTGCTTAACTACGTTCAAATGGAAGTATTATTTCAAAATGTTGGTCAAGTAAAGGTTTTGTTTTCAGCTGTAACCACATCTATACTTATTCGTGATGGGGTTGTTGCTACCTACGAGCGAGTGCTAGTAAGCCTTGGGTTTATTCCCACTGCACGACTGAGGCTTTGTCTTGATGCCATCGATTATTTTAGTAAAAACAGTAAGTATTGTATCCTGATTGGGGGCGATTAGAAGCCAACATATAATTTTGAAGTTAGACTTTTTTTATGATATTGGAAGGTAAACAAGAAGACGGTATTTTCTGATGGTAAGAAATTCACGCCGCCTAGAGACACCAAAGGTGGTGATGGTGCGTTGCCAACCTGAGGCCAGGGTGTTAGGCCTCGAGCAAAAGTAAGTTTACCGGTTACCTTGCCCTCCAAATTGAAACTCGTCATGACGTCATGGCGGCTACCACCTAATCATAACATATTATGAATTGTTTGAATATATATTAATAATAAAACTTGAATAATATATTATGAATTGTTTTAATATAATCCTATATGAACAAAATTATTGATTTTAAAACAAAGTCAAAGTTTCAAGTTTGAAAACTACTAAATTATTTTTGTTTAACTTCATAATATTTTCTGTATTTAAACACGAATATTCTCATAATTTTATTATGAATTGCTAAAATATAGATTTTGTTTCATTTGTAATAAATTCAAATAACTTTTAATAGTTAAAAGAGGAAAGTAAAATTTTTAAAACAAAAAGTTAAAATATATTCAATTTAGCTGCTTTTTAAAAAAAAAAACAAAAAAAGTACATTTTTCATAACTTCAATGTGAATTATTTTAAACCAAATGATCAACCAAAATACATAAGTGCTAATTAATGTACCTACTCGTATTATATTCGGCGAGAGTGCTAATCAAATGCCACATGTTGCATGTGCAGTATCGTTCATTTGAATCATACGTACGTAACTCATACAGAGGTATGCTGCATGCAGATCGTGAAGACAGGCCTTTGTAGCGTCCTCCTCAGGGTCTTCGACAGATGGGATCGCTACGAAGGTCGCATGAGACTCAAGATATGTGCACATATACTTCAAACTCTGCAACACCTCTGCAACATAAGTACGTATATCTCGGCACATTCATTATTTGTATTGCAAATGTTGCATGACAGACTCGAGCAATCATGGACTTCTAATTTATAATAATGGTTGAAATTTTGGTCAGGATTTCAATCGAAAAGGTTGTTTCACAAATTGTAAATTATTTTTTTTAAAGATTAAATTCGGAAAAAGCACAAATTTTCGAAATTTCTGAGAAACTGCAATATTTTTTTAATGTATAAGTTATTAATGAAGTGTATTCTAAAACTCTGTAATCATCATAATTAATTCACTATCACGCCACAGTTATACATTTTGTTACAAGTGCAATACAACATTAATAAACATAAATTGAAATCATATCCACAAACATAATCTGAAGTCATTATACATTAAAGTGACGTTTTTAGATTTTAACTGGAACCGGTTTAAAGATCATTAAATTCTCAGAAAGAACATGAGAAAAGTGCTTGTTATATTAATTGTAACATTGTAAGGAACTTAATGCTAGGCGCCTAACGTATCTATATATTAATACGTGATGGCAAAACTTTGGACCCCTTTTACCGAAAATTGCGCGAACGGAGGAGTATGAAATTTGGCACACTTATAGTTTATGTGTAGGAAAAGTGCAGAACGCTAATATTTTTCAATAGTAACGCTTATAAAGAACATTAAATCAACAAATAAAACATTACCCACACTACCATGCATTTGACACACACAAACAAATGTATTGATGATAACGATAAAAGATCACAGATGGCACACTAAAAAAGTATGGAAACAAAGTAGTTGGTCTTGAGAAATGAAGATGGCGTTCTTATCAACAAGATATTAAAATTTGTTATGGTTTAAATTTCGACCAATAGGCGACCACTAGTGTACATTAAAATGTATTTAGTATTAAACAGGTGTTAAACAGACCCTTATTACAGTCTCTAGATAATCCGTCAATTGATTTTTTGTTACTAAATTAATATCTTAATCACTGTCACAGAATCTGGACGACGTGCTCTTTGTACGAAAAAACACATTCAGGCACTTCATAGGTTTTGCTCACATTGTCCCGATGAACCGGAATTTGATGGACTGTTGGCAAGAGTATGTGCAGTCATCACATTATGTCTCAAACATCAAGCTCTACCCGTGCCCCCTACTAGTCCAGCTTCGTTCAATTTGAATCCAATTCTTAAAGGTACTAATCAAGTTTTCCAGTAACCAATACTTTCAAACTAAATATGAAACTTGAAAGCTAAACAATTTCCTATTATTCCAGGAACTAATACATCATGGCCTTGCCACGAAGATGATGAAGACGGAGCAAATTCAGATACCAAGACAATAAATTCTGATTTAGATGATGACAGTCGTGATCTAGATGATGAAATCCTCGACGATTATCCAGATACCGATTTCGAAGAAACTGATCTTAAAACAGACACTACTGACGATACAGATAAATGCTTATTAAAAAATGGAGAAAATGTGCAAAGTAGTTTATGGATAAATCCTAATGAGAGAGACATAGAAGACTTAAAAAAGTTGGTAAAGATATACAGGGTTACTTTGAAAGGACCGGCCAAATTTTAATATAAGAGGGTAAAAGCTTAACTGGTTATACGTTTTAAATACTGTTGCCAAATTGCTTTACTTGTGGTCACACTATGTCATACCATGTACGAATGATGACGTCACAAGTCTGCGAAAACGACTTTGTTCGGTGGTAACCAATTTTATGCTTTGTTTACGCTATACCCATGCGTCTTGCATTTTAAAAGTATTATCCATTCTGAATCGTTTCTCAAAATTTGGCTGGTACTTTAAAATAACCCTGAATAATACTTTTATTGAAATATTTTGACTTATCTAAAATAAACATAATATTGCAGGTATTTTATTTTCTTTAAAGAATTTGGGTCTTATAATAAACAAATAAGACAGGTTAAAAGCAGGTCAAATTCAAGAGGTTCCATATTAGAAGATTTCTTGTTAAGTCAATCATCTAGCAACAGATTGTCACTGTCTCTGACTGGAACTCTAAGCAGCGTAGAGGGTGATACTGCAATTGGACAGTCTCAAATCCAGTCATTTTTGGCAGGGTATCATAAATTACAGGAAAGTGCCTGTAAGTATTGAAATATATGCAAGACAAAATTTGTCTTATTTACAGCTCCTTTTCCTTTTAGTAATAATCAGCGAACAAGTATTTTGCTCGCCCAATAAAAAAAAAACATCGACCATACAATGGAAAAATACAACCATAAAAAAAAAAAAAAAACCATTGCCGTTTTGACACTTTAAATGTAACTGATGCACCTCTATCTATTTATCTATCTATCTATTTATTTGTAGCAGTAGGTACAGTCATAGATCTTAAAAATAACTACTCCTGGCCTAGTGACGTACAAATATTATTTAGGTTAAAGTACGTTAATTTTAATAAATCAAATTTAAAATTTGCAGCAATCAGTTTCAGTATCTCACGTATATACGCAAACAATGTATAACTAGTAATACTCCAGTGCCTGCCCTTATTTATATTATTATACATAAATAAAGTTTAAAGTTTAAGGAAGATCACCCATTAAGCTCCATGTGCAAATAAACACTCCAATCTGCACTTTCGTAAAGGCGGCAGCAACAGGTGCAGCAGTAGTAGTAGTAGGCGGTAGTAGTAATAGTATGCGTTTGGAAACTGCTATGTCTACATCTTTCACATCATTGAAGGTATCACAGAGTATTAGCTCAGCATCGTTGGCGGTATACAGTATAATGACGTATCCAGAAGTATCCTCAAGGCATCCGATGTATCAGCCTCAAGCAAACCGATGCGTTAGATTTGATACTAAGACCATATGGAAATTTCTACTTCATTGCCTCGTTGGTCGAGTGGCTAGAGTACACACCTAACTACACTGATAAACCGCGAGGCTCGGGTTCTATTCCAGACGGGGGCAGGCTTTTGTGTGATGAACATTTGGATGTCTGCATTTCCAGATCGTTTATTTCGGGTTTATTAAATTTATTCTGTTATCTATTTAAGTATTTCTATGTATTACAATTGTTGACTAACACCCATAACACAAGCATATAATTTGCTTACTTTGCGGTTAGATTCAATTTGTGTAGTTTGTCCATGGACATTTATTTATTTATTATTATTGCCATAGTGTTTACCTACGAAGTTAATAAATTAGAAAGACAAAGGCCTACGAGCATCCTTTACTAAAGGAACCATTTGTCAGTTTAGGAACATACAAAAATACTATTTCAGAAAAAAACCAAACGCGATAGCTTTCTAACTCAATGTTTATTTTCGACAGCTACATCATCGTGTTCATCATTAAAAATACATAAGGATATATCAAGATATAGCTCATTTCCATCTGTATATAGTACAATATCTTCTAGAGTAAGGAGTATAATACCATTTGTGAAAGTAGCGTATCCAGACATGACTGGTGGGAACAGTTTAAATTTACCGGAACCGCTCAACAAAATGGAGAGAACAGCTTGCAGGTAATTATTTAATCATTTCACATGCAATATATTCTGATTAGCTGCGATGGCTGTACTAGAAGTGCCTATGTAGTAAATAACATCAAATTTTAAATTTAAAAAAACCCCGACACAAGTACTTAATTTAAACTAAATTAAAAAATATCCAAGTAGATTTGCAAGATTGGCTCAACCGATTTTCATCAAACATGTCTAAGGACAGTCATACATAAGTTACCTTTAATACAAGAAAAGCTAAATTGAAATCACGACATCTGTTCTGGAGTTATGATGCCACAGACAGACAGTCACGTCAAACTTATAACAGCCCTATTTTTGCGTCGGGGGTTAAAAATAACATTTTCGATGTGCATTCGTGTAATATAATTCTATCATGCATAATTTGATCTGTGATCTAGCGGTTCGGCTTTGGACTTCCCTTCTTGAGATCCCGGGTACGATCCCTGGGTCGGGCAACAAAAAAAAAAGAAAATGTAATTTTCCAATTTTCTTACAAAAATTAACTTTGCCCGTGGCGTCCCGGCGATAGGCTTGCCAACTTTCACATTACGCGACTTAGTGTCCTCAGGTAGTCAGGGTTATTCTAGTTGTGCCTCTGACTATCACTTTGGGGATATGGACGTGAAGATACTGATTTTCATTTATAATTTGTCATTATGTCCACAAGCAACGTAATACTCGTAGCTTCAATATTTCGGAATGTTAAATATTACATTCCAATTTTAATTTCAGGAACAAACTTTTATCTTGTGTAGATAGAGCAATAAACCCAGAAGCATATATGAACGAGGTAGTATATGATTTAGATGTCCTATGTAATGGAGCAGTTCCAGATAATTCACAGAAAAGGTAACTGCTACAAATGAACTTTTGATTCTGATTTATGCTTAATACGAGTATATTTCATACAATTCACTCACATGAAACACAATTGTAGGCTCAATAAGGTGGAAAGGATTATGATCTGTAGGGTTAATCTTGAAGGTCGATTCATGCAATATAGGAAATTGGAATCGAGTGTATTACCAATCGTATTACTAACGGCTAATCAACATTTAGTTGTCAAGATAATAAAAAATAAAGAAGATGAGAGAACCATACTCATCTTTATACACATGCGCAGAGAAATATTAACGGCGCCTTTTTAATTTAAAACGACGATTGCTCAATATAGTACTCAATATAGGGTATAAAAAAGACAGATTTACTTTCTTGATGTAACATTTTAAAATATATCCTTTATGTATATTAACTCTGCCAAAAATCGAAGTAGCGTTAGTATTGAATGCAAAGGTTTAAACTTTCTACTACCTTTTTTATGATATTGGAAGGCAAACAAGCAGACGGATTTTCTGATGGCAAGAAATTCACGCCGCCTATAGACACCAAAGATGCTAATGTTGCGCTGCCAATCTGAAGCCGAAATGCTAGGCCCCGAGTAAGAGTAATTTACCGGTTACCTTATCTTCCGAACCGAAACACGTCTACGGCAAGCGCTGACGTTATAGCGGCAGGAATAGGAAAGACGGTGGTGCGAATCCGGGCAAGTCGCTGCCAAACTCTACCTGGACCTAACAAACTTATTACACAGTGAGTTACTTACCTAATTTATCAAAAAAACGTCTTGACAAATATTTACTTATATCTGATTAGGCGGTAGAGTTTCGCAGCGACTCTCCCGGGTTGACACCAACGCCTTAACTATTCCTGCTACCATAATATCAATGCCTGCCGTTGACGTGTTCCGATTTGAAGGGTAAGGTAGCTACAGGTTGGCAATGAACCATTGCTACCTTTGGTGTCTCTAGGCGGCGACAATTTCTTACTAATAGGAAATCTGTCTGCTTGTATGCCTTCCAATATCATAAAACGCAAAAACTATTTCAATGTTATCAATTTTCAGTTGGAGCCCTGAGGTATTTCTCAATAACACGGATGAGCAAGAAATTACTAAAACGAATACTTTTCAATCCCGATTGAGCTTTGAATCTAGATTTGAATGTGGTAATCTCAGAAAAGCTATTCAGGTCAGTTAAAATTGCAAGTCAAGTAATGTTTAGTTGCTTTATAGATGCTCTACACTCGTCAGAATAATGTTTGCGACCTTGGCTACAAAATCGATGGGTCTTGGGATCGATAGCCGGTAAAGATAACGTCAAACATATACATATAGTGCTAATATTTATTACCAACTGGATGTTTTATTAGGGTTCCGTACTCAAAGGGTAAAAACGGACCCTATTAGTAAACCTGCACTGTCAGTCTGTCTGTCGGTCTACCTCCAGGCTGTATTGTTTATCCAATATTAAAAACGATAGCGAGTAGAAGATTAAAATTTTCACAGAATATTTACTTGTATATTACCATTCAAAATAAATAATGAAATAATAATAAAGTAAATATTAAAGGGGGCACCCATACAAAAAACGTAATTTTTAATAGATAAATTAATGATAGTATGGAAATTTTCGTGCGTGTGTCCAACTCGCACTTGGCCGGTTTTATTTGTTACTCTTCTCTATGCTTAACATTTTTAGTGCGAATTTACGACATTATGGAGAAAATGAGACAAGGAATAAGTACTTCGAGCCAATATTAAAGGCCCGTAGTCGAGATGTGGTTTCTGTCTATATTTATGTCACATGTTGTTATAACCCACTTGATTCAAATCTTCAGAAAATAATAATTCAGGTTCATGAAGCATTTGTTATTGATATTAGTATCCCGTCGTTTCTTTCGGCAATTACAAAGATATTTTAGGAAATATATTAATAAAGTAAAATATTTTGCAAGCAGATATGCTAGCAGACATACACAGAAAATTTGAATTAGAAAAGTAATTGTCATTAATCTGATTGGAATATGAAGATAATTAAATAAAAAAAGACGTGTGGTACTCGGAGTCTGCCGCGGTAAAGCTATTGTTTAAGCAGGCATGAGTCACCAGATTGCGGGGTGACGGGGGGGATTACGCATGCGCAGTAACGCCGATACAACCAATGCCTAGAGGCGAGTTGCTGAACTAAAGAGACAAGCGTGATCAAAAAGTCATTTAAAGTTATGCTATTCACCGATAGATGGCAAAACTAAATGGTATCGCCGCTGTGCCGGTCGGAGGGAGGTGGGTGTTAGGTTATTTTCGTTACGGAATTTCTGGATTCGGTCTCCACGCTCAACGCCCGCGATATCAACTATGCAACTATGCAATAGCTTAAAAAAATTACTAAAATCAAATAAACTCAAACCTTAAATAAACCATGTAACGAAAACCGAAGGAAACAATATAAATTGAATGTAAATATTGATTCCAAAGTCGCTACTGAATGTGATGTTAATACAGCTAAATATCTAAATTATAGCTTCTAAGTTCAACCTAGATACATACTATGAACAATAATTGTTCGCGACTGTAAACTTCAAAGCTGTTAACTTCAAAGTTAAGTTCAAGTTTATGTAACTTTCAAATCAATAAAGTTGCGATTTTAAGATCATCCATGGCAGTCAGGGTTGCGTCATCTAATCCGAACGTCGATCCTCAATTATTATTAGTTACAATTAACGAGGAATTAAATATAAAATACTCATTGCAACTAATTAAAAACTTTCGACTATCATTATCGCCTATCGGCCAATATTAATAAATAATAAATAAATAAATATCCCTGGACAACTTACACTAATTGAATCTAACCCCTAAGTAAGCAAATTATATGCTTGTGTTATGGATGTTAGTCAACGATTGTAATATATAGAAATATAAACACCCAGACCCGGAAATGCAGACATCTAAATGTTCATCACACAAATGCCTGCCCCCGTCGGGAATCGAACCCGAGCCTCGCGGTAAGTTGAAGTAGTTAGTAGTTGCAATCCTAATCCAAAACTTGCTGTCCAAGATTGATATTTTGATCCATTTTTATGTTATCGCTTGCCAATAACATATTTGTGGACAGGATAAATGTGGCAATTAGGTATAGGATAGGCCGGCGGATACGCAGCTATCTAGATTGCTTGAAATCCATCTTTATAGAAATATTATTAACATTGGCCGTATGTGGTGTAGCATCCCAGGGTGCTGATTATGTATCTCAATTGCCAACTCAAAATGGAAAAGTGTACATCAAATGACGTCATTTGTGTTTGCTATCTCTGTTGTATTTCTGTTGGCCACCGGAGATAGCAAGTTTAAAACGCGTGATTTGACAGGTATTTGATGTACACTTTTCTATTTTAGTTGACAACTGAGATACATAATCAGCCCTCAGGTATTGGACTTGACTTCATTAGGTCCCGGGTATATCCCAGGTCGGGCAACAAAAAGAAAATGTGGTTTTTCAATTTTCTAAGAAAATTTAAAAATTTAAAAAAAAATCTAAAAAATGTTACTCGGGATTGTATTATAGTGCCCGGTTGGCGATAGGCTTGCTATCTATCAATTTGTGGGATTTAGTGTCTTCGGCTAGTCGTGGGTGTGAACCGGCGTGTTTTTTTATGATATTGGAAGGCAAACAAGTAGACGGATTTTCTGATGGTAAAAAATTCACGCCGCCTAGAGACACCAAAGGTGGTAACGGTGCGTTGCCAACCTGAGGCCGGGATGTTAGGCGTCGAGCAAAACTAAGTTTACCGGCTACCTTACACTTCAAACCGGAACATGTTATGACGTTATGACGGCAGGAAAAGGAAGAGGGTGGTACCAATCAAGGCAGGTCGCTGCGAAACTCTACCACCTAGTCAGATGTCACGGTGTGAGTGACGGTAAGTCTATGCTCGCCTTTTACGAGCTGCCTGGCAGAAAGGCAGATGCTCTATTCTGCAAAGGAGCCCGGACCAACACGGGGGACTAAAGATAGAGACATTTTATGTAAAGAGTAATTAATGTTAAGGAAGCTAGGCAAGTCTGCAAGGATCGTCATATTTGGCACTCGATACTTACTTATGTTCTCGCCAAGTCTTGGCGAAAATAAGTAAGTAATATATATAAAATATCGTCCGTATGAAATGCCAGGGCCGTCTCTGCTTTTTCACACACATTTGTGGAGTGGAAGTAAGTAAATAAGTATCTTCACGCCTATATCCCCGAAGAGTTAGGCTGACCCAGGCATAACCAGGGCACTCATGACTAACCGAAGACTCCCCGCAGAGTGATAGGTGGCAAGCCTATCGCCAACGCAGCATTTTTTTTTATTAGAAAATTGGAAAAACCCAATTTTCTTTTTGTTACCCGACCCGGGTATCGAACCCGGGACCTCATGCAGTCAAGTCCGACTACTGAATCGCTAGACAACAGAGGCAACATAGTGTCTTAGTTAAATTTATATCTTTCAGGTAGGTGCACGAGAGTATGAACTAATCCTAATGCCAGACGTGAACTCAACCAAACGCCATCAGTGGTTCTACTTTGAAGTCCGCAACATGCAACAGGGTAGACCGTATATTTTCAACATAGTCAACTGTGAGAAATCCGATAGCCAGTTTAACTTTGGCATGAAACCAGTGATGTATTCTGTGAAAGAGGCAGTTTTAGGCAGACCAGGTACTAATTATTTTTATTATTAACATACATACATACACCTATCTTCGAGCCAAGTCCCTTACGGGGTAGGCATTACTAACATTATTTTACAAAGTTTTTATTATTTCCAGTTCTTAAGAATGTAATTTTAGCATTATTGTTTACTTTGTGATATTGGAAGGTAAACAAGCAGACAGCTTTCCTGATGGTAAGAAATTCACGCCGCCTAGAAACACCAAAGTTGGTAATGGTGCGTTTCCAACCTGAGGCCTGGATGTTAGGTCTCGATCAAAAGTAAGTTTACTACCTTACCCTCCAAACCGGAACACGTCATGACGTTATGACGGCAGGAAAAGGAAGGCGGTGGTACCAATCAAGGCAGGTCGCTGCGAAACTTTACCACCTAGTAGGATGTCACGGTGTTCACGGTGGTCACGATGGTCACGGTGTTAGTGACGGTAAGCCATCGACCATACATCCCTATAGACGCCTATTCTTTATAATTTTGCTTCGAAACAATTCTGGCTAATAGCTGAGGTGCGGGGAAGCGTGGAACTGCTTTCTTATTGGCCCTTGCAATGACGAGACATCATATTCATAAACAGATATGTAAGATTAGGGATGAGACATATTTAATACGAACAATATATTTTATCGATATGCCTTTTATTTTATGAAGTACGACATTGTAACGGATTATATCACATTTTGTCATTGCACGTCACATCGCAGCTATGCAACTCAACGTCTCAAAGTCACACATTTTTGCGGTTGAGAGTAATATCCGTACTTAAATAAATTAGGTCCTTACATCTGTAATTCGCGTTTTGTAGGGGAACAACATAAGTCAAATATTTTTAATGTATTATATTTATTTAATCAAAGTATGAACCATTGTTTTCTATGCACAGTTGCCATCCCATAGGTAATTTATTGATCCATCTACTAAAAAACCATTCGAACGGGAATCAATAAAATTTTTGGACGTGGTTTGAACTGCCCCATCGAAATTGAATTTTTCGAAAAAAGAAATAATAATCGGTTAGAGTTAGGTTCAAGTGGATGTTTTTTACATTCCAATTGATGCTCTTCTAATTGTGAAGCCGTCTGTTGTGCAGGATGTGGTCTAGCATTGTCATGAAGCAGGAGTGGCGTAAAGTGTATAAAACAACCTTCTGCAAAATGCTAAGATTTAATACACTGTATTTGGAATTAAACCAACCAATTCTCTCGTCTGGTTTCTTTAAACCAAATTAGAATTTTTTACTTTATGATCTTGTGGATACCTGATAAAAAAGACATACTTATCAAATTGAATTGTTTTAATTAATTCGAGTAATTACCACCTGAACTACAGAATATCGTTAAAATACTGTAAGCAAATTAGTTTTAAAATTGTCCCAGCCCTTTGAAAGTTTTATGACATACTGACCCTAACATCACCTATTGGAACCAGTCTTGAATTTATATCACCCAGATAACCTTATGCACTTAAGAGTTCAATTAAATCGGCTCAACTATTTTTAAGTTATTCAATGACAAATAACAGCACCCTCTTCCGCGTTTTGTTCAGAAGTTCAGTTATCCATCGTATTGGTTCGGGTCCGCTGACTAAAATAGATCACCTGCCCCTCTGCCAGGCACCTCGTAAGAGGAGAGCACAGGTAAAACAGGTAATTGTCAACAAGATCACTGGTGATAAAGTGGTGTGCAGCAACTTCCCTGGGTAGTTATCCACCGCTTTACCCATTCCTGCCTCTATAATTAATATAACAGTGTCACACTCCGATTCGGAGGGTAGGGAAACCAGTAGATTTGCACTATAGGCCTTACATTCCGACCATAGGACAGCAACGCACCTAAAACATCAATGGCGTCTATAGGCAATGATTACCTGTCACCATTAAGAGAGCCGTGTGCTTGTTCGCTGACTTCTCACATGAAAAAGTGTAAATATCCAGAGGCCAGCTCATAAGTAAACAGAGTAAGAAGTTTTTTATGGTTTCTGTCAGTGCTTGAATTTATCGATAAAATACACAAATACCTACATACAATACCGGTACAAGACCGGTATCCTATTCAGGATAAATAAACAAAAATATCGATAAAATAGATTTGCACATTAGTCCATCACTAGTTGTATCCAAAAGAAAGTGATAGCTTGAAAATCACATGTATAAGAAAGGGATATAAACCCGCATCTAACAATGACTGACCAGTATAAGATGAACTCCGATAAACATCAAATAATTTAAAACATAATTATGGATGTTATTATTTTTAATTAACCTACGGAAAGTTGTACCCTCTTTTCGGTAATGTGAAGTGCGGCTTTTTTTACCGTACCATTTAATTGAACAAACAGTCGTTTTATATCTTTTTATTTTTATTTTTTATACAATAACGCGACAATGTTTACAGGTCGCAAACCTGGTCATTACTGTTCATATCTTTTTAAGTAATAAGCTACATTAGAACAATTACACTTATGTGTTGACAGAACCGTGTTGCCTTATATGCGGCGTCTATTGGGATGTATGGTCGAAGCGGTAAGCCTATGCTCGCCTTTTACGAGGTGCCCGGCAGCAAGACAGATGGTCTATTCTGCAAAGGAGCCCGAACCAACACGGGGAAAAGCTCGTGCACAACAATCTTCTACTCTTTATCGAATTATCTGATAATTGAATACCAATTTTAATCATTTGTTCCACTTGCTTGCATTGCTTTTTGTATATGTACTTAACTGATTTTGAATATTTTGTATACATATATCTTCATGCCAAGTCCCTCACGAAGTAAGCAGAGAGCATCGAGTGCCAAACTTCGCGGTCCTGACAAACCTGCCTTGCTTCCTCCACATTCATTATACTTTTCATAAAAACAAGCCCGTTTCGGAGACTCTTGACAACACCTTCGGCTAAAACCCAAGCTACTTGGTCGTGGGATCTCAACCTAGGTCTCCCCGGGTACCTACATCCATCCACATTCACATTGTATATTGTATTGTCTGCTTTGTCAATTTTTACCTGAATGTTGTAAAAGTTTACTTCCTTCACGAGTTATTTTTTTCTATTACAGGTTGGATTCGATCGGGTTCCGACATCTGCTACTACCGCAACAGCTACCACTACGCCAACCAGAAGAGCAATAACAAGTGCTACCTGACCGTCACCTTTAACATCGATTTCCCCCACTCCAATGACGTCTGCTACATCGCCTACCACTTCCCCTTCACCTACTCCATGATGATGGTTAGTATTTTTTGGGTATGAGGTCAGCAAACAAGCACAGAGCTCTCCTGATGGTAAGAGATAACCATGGCCTATAGACACCATAGATATTACAGATGCGTCGCTGTCTAGTGGCTGGGATTTTTGGCCTATTGGCCAAGTCTATCGGCTACTCTACCCTCCAGGTCGGAACAGGTCAGAGTCATTATGGGTGCCAAGAATATGTAGGGCGGTGGATCGCTAACCGGCCAAGTTGCTGCATAGCACTCTACAGTGCTCGCCTCTTACGAGCTGCCTGCCAGAAAGGCAGCTAGTGTATTCTACTCAGCGGACCCGGTCCAACAGGGGAAAAGATTTTATAATAGGTTATTGTACCTGCTACCCTCCCTACAAACAGGAGCATAAATATTACGAGCACCAACTTTATAACAGCAAGATGAGTAAAATGTGATACTAGGCCGGAATTACTCTCCCAAACGCATGATGTTGCACGGTGCTAGTGTCAAATACTTTAAATACCGATGATATAAAAATGAATTTAAAAGTGTGTATTCAGGACCCAAGTAAAAAAAGCGTTCAGTATGCTGAAGCTTAATACTTTAACTCAGGATTCGGATTACTTTATTCATGCCATACAAGTGGTACTTGTATGGCATGAATAAAGTATATATAGCATTGAAGTGGATTCGCGGTCTGACACTGAGAAGATCTGGGTAAAGAAACTCTCCGGCATATCTTTCTGTGTACCAGGTTGACAAAACGCCTGATGCCTTTAGACTGAAAGCCTTGCTGAAAAGAATTCGTTTGTTTGGTTAATTTTCTTCTGTACGAAAAAAATATTTTTCAGACCCGCATCTGGCTGTGGAGTCTTCAGCTGCCACCAAATACCTTGCTAAGGGCCGAACCTCTCTGCTATTCTCTCAACAATAACGAAGTGCCTGTAATAACTATATCCGCGGAGGATACATCAACATGTCCCATTGCGGTATTTGCATTTTTGACAATCACACTATTTTTTTTTTATAATGTTGGAAGGAAACAAGCAGACGGATTTCTTGATGGTAAGAAATGCACGCCGCCTATAGACACCAAAGATGGTAATAGTGCGTTGCCTACCTGAGGCCGGGATGTTAGGCCTCGAGCAAAAGTAAGTTTACTGGCTACCTTACCCTCCAAACCGGAACAACATAAACGGGTTAAACGTCCCATATTCATACATATAATCTGAAATATATGTATATGAATATATGAAAGTCTGTTTGTCTGCGTTTCTGTTGATCTTTCACGGATAAATCGCTGAACCGCTTTTGATGACATTTGACATGCATATAGCTAAATATCTGAGTTCAAAACTGCAAAAACCAGCCCTCCAAAAGATTTAGGCAATGAAGCTGCATAAAAATTATTACTATTCTATGCAGATGAAGTTACGGGCAATCAGCTAATAATTTATATATTCAGATAAATATGGTCATAATTCTTTTCTAACTGGAATCTATAGGGCTGTACCGAAATATTTACACGTGACGTTGACGTGTTCCGGTTTGGAGGATAAGGTAGCCGGTAAACTTACTTTTGCTTGAGGCCTACCATCCATCATCAGAAAATCGATGGATTTCCTGATGATAAAGGATTGTTTGCCTTCCAGTTTCATAAAAAAAACATGAAATAAAATATTTTTTTCGTGTAATAAGACGGCATCAAGCACATCGCTCACCTGAAGGCATGTCCTATGTACGGGTTTTAGGAGCGGGTAAATGTTTAATGATCATTATTCCGGGTTCCATCTAGGATAAACTATCTGCCTATCTGCCTGGATGCACCTGAAAAGGGTCATTACAAGACTACTGGGAGTACTCTGCAGCAACTTTCCTGAGTGAAGATTTATCGCTTACCTATTCCTTCCGCCTTAATAACAGCAATTGGCACTTTCTTGTCCGTGCCATAAATGGGATAACCGGTAGAGAGTACATTAAGTCGAAGATCCAGCCATCAGATAACTACATAACAGCAATGTCTACGGTGTCTGTAGGTAATGGCTGTCTTATCATTAGCAGGAGAACAGACTGCTTACTTGCTAATATACTATAAAATTATGAAGATGAAATATCTGATTTTTTGTTTGTTTGTTTGAAATGAATAGGCTCTGAAACTACTGAACCGATTTCAAAAATTCTTTTACCTTTAAAATGCTACATTATCCCTGAGTGACAAAGGCTTTGTTTCATCATAATCGGTGCAGTATAAGCCAAGTTATACAGGCGAAGCTGCGTGTAACTGCTAGTAAAATGTTAAAGTCTGGAATATCTTAGTTTCACATTTTTTTTTTTCATATAGGAACGTGAAATAATATTCCTGACTGCGCGCGTCCACCCTGGCGAAAGCAACGCGTCCTGGGTGATGGATGGCACTTTATCCTACTTACTAGGAAACACCTCGGCAGCTGTTGCACTTCGGTCCAAATACGTCTTCAAAATCGTGCCCATGCTCAACGTGGAAGGAGTCATTAATGGGTGGTAAGTCTTTTAACATTATTAAAAATTAAAATATTAGGCTTATCCTTAAAAGTTTATATTTTTATAAACAACAACGCTCTTAGCACTGGTTCAGGGTGATTTCAAAATAAACTTACGCTAGGAGTTAGGATTCCAAATCGTCAATTACTAACACTGACACTAAAGTGACAGTAGAAAAAATGTAGGAGCTGATTTAATCTGACACTAAAAGATTGACATTAAACGACCGACACTAAAAGACAAAATCAACAGTGTAGTTGATATATAGCAAACATTGCTATGTATCAACTACACTGTTGATTTTGAAGGTGAACAGAGAATTAATAAAGAAAGAAAATTTGCTACATAGATAAAAAGTAGCCATAAAACAACAGTCATAACAAGGAATTTTTTCAACCGCCGCTTTTCGTCGATTAGCAAATACTTCAAACATATGCTGCGCAAGAAGACCATTGGTATTATCCTGATTAAATTTAACGATAGTCGCAACTATGATTTTTTTCATCCGCCGTCGCTTTTCGTCGCTTAAATACTTCAAACATATACTGCGCAAGAAGACCATTGTTATTATCCTGATTCAATTTAACAAAATTTCATTCTTTACCCCGTGCATTTTTGATATTTTGGAATGGTTAGGGAATAATTTTGCACGAATTGCTTTAATTAATTATCAGTATGAAAGTACTATCATTTACATGGTAGAATACAATTTTTATTTATTGCGCAATCGTACATAAACACAAACAACACGAACATTCGCGCAAGCGCCCTGCGCCGTCTTACGAATTTTCGATCAGGTCAACTGTCCTGACGTAAGTTTAGAAGTTTTTACCCATTCCAAAAAAGTGCGCAACGCCGCTAAAGAAGTTTTCACTTCAAAAACTTAAAAGTTCTCGAAACATTTGAGTCAATTTGACTTAACTGGTATATAATAAAACTAGCTGCTACCTGCGGCTTCGCCCGCGTTTTCACAGAAACCCGGTGTGCGATCGGGATTAAAAATAGCCTATATGTTAATCCAGGTCACAATCTATCTGTCTTCCAAATTTCAGACAAATCCGTTCAGCCATTCGAGCGTGAAAGAGTAACAAACATCCATACATCCATACTTACAAACTTTCGCATTTATAATATTAATAGGATTAATATTATTGGTTATTTTACAATTAAGCACAAACTTTGTATCATTAGCTCAAAAATGGAATGGATTAGATAAATCTTTTTTATGGTGCCGGAAGGCGAACAAGCAGACGGATTTTCTTATGGTAAGAAATTCACGCCGCCAGAGACACCAAAGGTGGTAATTGCCAACCTGAGGCCGGGATGTTAGACCTCGAGTAAAAGTCAGTTTACCAATTACCTTGTCCTCCCTACCGGCAAGCACTGACGTTATAGTGGCAGTAATAAATAAGGCGGTTGTACCAATTCGGGCGAGTCGGTGCGAAACTCTACCAGTAGTAAAAAAACCTGGTGTTTCTTTACATGTTGTAAATTCATAGTTTACTACCTCTATCTTTGTCACTCTGTTGACTGACTCCTTTCTTATGAACAAAAGATCATACCTACAAAGATTCCATTTTTTATGAATAACCTAGCTAGTCCCTATAGTTCGCTCGGGTTTATGACTTTATTTCGCTTCCAATGGAAAATAATTGAACGTTGAGTGAAAAAACTATCCTACATATTTAAGCAAAATTTACAAACAATGTCTGATATATTTTTTTTTATATTTTCCATCGTTGGTGCTTGGTAAAACTTCCAAATATTCATAATTTTCAACCGACGAAAAAAGGAGGAGGTTCTCAATTCGACCTGTGTGTTTTTTTTATGTATGTTACTCGATTATTCCGGTGTTTGTGGTGGTGTTTTTCAAAATTGTTTTTTTAATTGAAAGCCTATACTCCCGCGGTGGTCCCATTATAATTTGGTCCAGTTCTACATTAGCGTTCATGAGAAAACCACATATGTTCCAAATTTGAAGTCGGTTTCTGCAGTTTACTGCGTTTAAATTATAAATGAATAAGCACTGTGTTTGAAATGAATTGTACTGTTTTACGTCTAACTTATAATGTATTATTTTATAAATAGCCTAGCCTTTAATAGAATATCTGATAAATATAAAATTATTGTTCTGGAGTATAACACTTGACATAAACAAAATTCTTTATCGTTAAAGTAAAGTGTACGAAATTGTTCACAAGTCTAATGCAATATCTAATAAAAATACCATAAGTAATCAATCCCCTGTTATTCAGAAAAGATTAAAAATAATAATTTGGATACATCAATGATCGTTCTTAAGTTTAAGAGAAATAAACAGCAAGAGAATCATCTCTAATTATAGAATAATACTAAAATTTCAAACTTTAAACAACCTCCGACAAAAATAACATCCTATGTAGCCAAGATCACGTCAAATTTTAAACAAAACATCCGCATCGAAATCGGTCCATCCGTTTAAAAGTTGTGATACAACAGACACACGCACACAAGCACCAATTAAACACTTAAAACCTTTTTTTTCCTTCGGGTGTTAAAAATATTATATTTCAATAAATGAAACTACAACATAATATAATATTTTATATTTATTAACTTCACTACATCACTATTCTTTAAATTCTTGAGTTTCAACTTATTATACTTAACTAGGTACGTCACATTATAAACACTATCTTACGCTACTTTGTAGTGATATGTCCAAACTAACAATGTCCGAAAATTTTCTTAAACTAGCCAACTTATATTTATGTCAGTACCGGAGATCGGGCACGTATCCTTTAGCGGAGACACCAACCAGTTAACAAGTGAGCCACAGGCGACCTAACAAACCCATGACATTTGAAAGAGCTGAATAAATCATCTCCATTATCAAAATGTACCAGAATTGACAGGAATCAAACTGTAAAACATTAGTGAAGTCCACGTAATAAATATAATAAAATTAAAAGGAAAGATGAATGATTATGATGAAAAATCTGCGGAAAAAAGTAAGCTTGTTGAGTCGCCAGTAGACCACCTGCTTTGTTCTCTATAATATTCGTTGTCATTAAGTTTCGAAGACGGAGGCAAGTCGTAACAAACGAGTCGCCAGCTCCTTCATTACAAGTAATTATTCCCAGAAACCATAAAATCGCCCCAAAAACTTCATTATTCAGAAGTAAAAATTACAATAACCTCACTATAATTATGTTGTAATTTCACATAGAAGCGGTATTCACCTCCTAAGCAAGCACTTAAAATGATTTACGTACAAATAAACTCAAAATATCGCATAATACTTTTGGTAATGGGTATACCGAACCGTCAGTTTTGTAACTATCGAGTCGGACGCTAGTAAGCAGGCGGTGCCAGCATGCCGCTGGCGTGGACGGAATGTTCAGTGGCGTCCGGCTCGGCAGTGGATGCTAGCGGTTCAGCGGGTGCGTCTTGAGCCTCTTGCGTTAGATAGGCTGCGGGATCATCACCCACCATCCCCTCATCAGCCTCATACGGCCCTTGGGTGTGTTCTTCCTTCTTCTCTATTTCAACTTCTTTAGAACGTGCATCCGCAGCCCGTGAGTAGTGCGAATCTATTTGAGGAGGAGACTTGTTCATGGAGTCGGTTTTATAATGTGAACCTTGTAACCCATCCAGGGATGATGGCCTTAGTTTACTGATGAGGTCAAAGTGAGTTGGGAGGTGTTCAGAACGGGGAGGCGGTGGTGACGACGATGTGAGTGGATGCGCCGTCGTTGTTGTCGTCAGCGATAACGGCTTTCTGTTGACCAAGGAGACGACCCTTTTAATAAAGAGTCAATGAAGAATGCCTTACAAGCATCATTGAACAGTGATGATTGAAGGCAAAGTTAACATATTTTAACACAAGAGATACCAAGCAAAGCCCCCTTCACCCACCCACCAAATAATCAGTTTAATTTGGAATATCTTTGTTACAAAACGCTTAAGGCCAAATCCTGTTGGGTGTAGGGCTTTTGTTTGGTGGTTGGGTTGCCATAGAGGCCTAATCCCGCGGGCCTACGCGCTCAAGTGTTACATAAAGCTTAACATTTAACTGGTTAGAAAACACAAACTACGTGGTGGATATTCAAAATACAGTCGTTTTGAAGACTTTTCGTGTGGTTCAAAGCTGTGCAATGTTGGATATTAGCGCGTGGCTTTTCGGGGAGAAGACCTCGGGACACGGCTGGCATCTCACCTGGCATTACCCCTGCGCTGACGAAACGGGGATGGATCCATAGTTGTAATAGTAGCAGCGCGTTTGCTCGCAAATGAAGTCCTTGACCTCCCCACAGTGTTGTGGCTCCCAGTGGAAGGTCGGCGCTTTCAGGGCGACGCAGCCATTCGACATCACGTGCTCGGTTCTGGAAAACAGACTATTTTTTATGCAATGTGGTTCTATAAATATGGTTATGCATATATAAACACATTTAATAACTAAGCATCTAGTAATAACTACGCATTATAAATAACAAAAAAGCGGAAATGGGAGCTCATTAACTGCGTCAGGCGTTTTAGCATTTTCCTCCCCTTCCTGTTTGTGTGAGATTATTATGAGATTTGACACAACCCCCATGGGAAAGGGTCGATTCGATTGGGACCATTTCGGATCTTCATATTTTTCAAATGTAGTTTCAGTGTTAATCCGATATGTTTACTCAAAAGAAAAAAACATTTTGAATAGTATATTTTTTTAATTACAGACGTAAATATCTTTAGCCAAATCCCTGCTCCTAGATAAAATATTATGACTATTTAGTATTTAAAATTTCTGCGTATAGATTCCATCTATCTATCTATTTCATAGGAAAAATTATACTATCTGACCTGACGAAATTAATACCGTCTTATTTTGGTGACACACCAACAGCAGATGGCAATCCACCTAACGGATCATGTTTTAAAACATTTTTTTATGATAATAGAATGCAAACAAGCAGACGGATTTCCTGATGATAAGAAATTCACGCCGGCTAGAGACACCAAAGATGGTAATGGTGCGTTGCCAACCTGAGGCAGGGATGTTAGGCCTCGAGCAAAAGTAAGTTTACCGGCTACCTTAACCTCCAAACCGGAACACGTCAACAGCAAACATTGGACGTTATTGTGGCAGGAATAGATAGGGCGGTGGTACCAATACGGGCTAGTCGCTGCGAAACTCTACCACCCAGTAGGAAGTCACGGTGGTAGTGACGGTAAGCCTATGCTCACCTTTTACGAGCTGCCTGGCACGAAGGCAGATGGTCTTTTCTGCAAAGGAGCCCGGACCAACACGGGGAATATTGATCTAATCTCAAACTAAGCAAATTGTATGTAGGTATATTTGTTATTGGGTGCAAATTGACGATACTCATATATAGACGTACTCAGATAGATATCGGAATACATTTAATAAACATCCAGAAACGCAGAATGATTACTCAAATACTTGCTAAAACATGGAAATCAAATCCGTTCGACGCGGATTTATCTTTTTGCGAATGGATTGCTAGCTTTAGTCGTGTGCGCTAACTCTTCAACCAAAAAGCCTAGATTATTTAAATACGTACCCATGCCTAGCAGTTCGTTGGGGCGCGGTGCTTCCCTGTGGCATGTCTAGAGGATCCATGCTGTCGTCGACGTGCTGGCTAGGGGTGTCCATCGCCGTTACTCGTCGCATGTAATTGAAGGTCGCGTTGAACGGCAACCCTGTACTCATCCATAAGTACATGTCCGTGCCCAGGTTGTTGCCGGATGTCCAGAAATCGTATTTATTGTAACCTGGAAAAAGTTTCACGATTGCTTAGTTAGCATAAACAACAACCGTCCCAAACGATCATGTCTCAAAACACTTGAAAGGCTCGAAAAGAACCCCTTCTTTTCTTTAGCAAAAATCAAGATGTGTCACGAAGATGTGGGATGTGTGGTGCGATATCACGTGATTTTTCATTGAAGCCGTGATTCCTAAACTGCGAATATTCATTTTTTGTTTAGAAAAAATCTTATTCTTAGCTAATGGACAGTATTCAGTAGCAAAATACATTGTATTATCATGTAATAGTACGATTATGCGTTTTGCATGATCTGATGCCAGTCATTATCAATCTGTTTATCGCCTCTGTGGTCTAGCGGTTCGGTGTCGGACTTGACTTCTTAGGATCGGGATCGGGATCGGGAATAACCAATGATAATGGTTCGATCCCCAGATCAATCAACAAAAAAAAATTAGAAATTGTATATTTTCAATTTTCTACAAAAATAACGTTGCCCATGATTAGATATGTGCCCGGTTGGCAAGAGGCTGCCACCTATCACATTGTGGGGCTTAGTGTCTTCGGCTAGTCGTGGGTATCTTTTTTGCCTCTGCCTATAATTGGCATTAGATTTCTATGACAGACAGACAATAGCGGGAGGTCTTTATAATTCTTTAAATTTCGACGGTTTCATTTTGAGGACAGCATTGTATTTCATATCTGCGAAAGACACTCAAGGTATTATTTATTTGAGTTTTTAAAATGTTCAGTTTCTAAGAATTTGTAGATATAAAAAAAGACAAATTTGTAGATATAAACATATAATATGTTAACCTCATTAACGCTGTTTTAACTTGAGTTCAATGTGCTTAATTATTTGGTGTTTTAAGTTAGGTACTGCTTCTATTTATTCAAGGTGTTTGGTTAGTTTAGTGTTAGGTTAGACAAATAAAAATGGTAAAAAGGCAGCATAATTTGGAAACACTTCCTAGAATATTGTACTTTACAAAGAGCGTTATTACTTATTATTGAATTTTTTTACCCTCCCAAATTTTTTTGTTTCACCATTTTTGTTTTTCCAATCACATGTTTAACATTCAGTATTAAAATAATATTTAAAAATTTCGCATAATATGTCTACTTTTAAAAAGTATTTTTATATTTGTATGTCTGCCCTGGCGTATGCTAGGTACGTTTTCAAGAGACAACACGCTACGAAGTTCAAGCTCTGCTTTTAACCGACTTTGAAAAAAGAATTAATGAAACGAATACGAAGGAAACTAGGCAGTTCTGCAAAGATCGTGACATTTGGCACTCATTACTCTCTACCTCGATACTCGGCATGAAATAAATAAGCAGGTCATCATGTTTGACTGTGTTTTTTTTGTATGTTAATCGATTTCGTTGCCATTATTGAACCGATTTTTAAAAATCTTTTTTTTATTTGAAAGAACATATTTACGAGGGGGTAGTACCACTCCACATTATGGGACTTAGTATCTTCGGCTAGTCGTGGGTACCCTAGTTGTGCCTCTGCCAACCCCTTCGGGGATATGGGCGTTAAGATATTTTTTAAATACCACGGATTCGGATCTAATATTACACTTAGTAATGCGTATATTTTTCACTTATAGATTTAGATAAATGAAAAATGTGTGCACAATTAAGTATAACTCGAAATCACTTAGTTGGTTCATGATAAAACCAATACGAGCCGACCTCAGAATCGTGATCAATCTTTCAAAAAAAGAACTATCAAATACGATTCGCTACTGGCCGAATAAAAGAGTAACAAACATACAAAAAATATAAAATACCTTCAGCTCAAATGAGAATCTCCTCTTCTTATGGAGTCGTTAAAAAAATTTAAAAGCACAGCAAGCAACCAAATTTTGTTTTGTCTTTTTGTACTTATTTTTTTTTAATTTTTCAATTTCATCAAGTTTACAAATAATAATACATAATCATATTTAGATTTACCTGCATTAGCTAGATACGATGTTATTGAATCTGCCTTTTCTTTTGTTTCGAATGATGCCAGTTGTAGTCCTAGTGATCTGTAAGCAAACGATGTAATTGTATTAGAAAAGTTGTTCGGATAAATCTTTCTGCATACCTCAGGAATATCAGGAATTTCGTAAAAGGCCAAAAGAGGTTAAGACTTCAGAGTAAAATCAAATAATGTACAAGCTCCACTTGTACACTTTCAAACTTTATTTTACACTTACGAATTAGTACCGCCGCCTTACCTATTCCTGCCGCCATAACGTCATGACGTGTACTGGTTCGGAGGGTAAGGTAGCCGATAAACTTACTTTTGCTCGAGGCCTAACATCCTGACCTCAGGTTGGCAACGCACCATTACCACCTTTGGTGTCTCTAGGCGGCGTGAATTTCATACCATTAGGAAATGCGTCTGCTTGTTTGCCTTCCTATATCATAAAAAAACTGTCACTTAAGGCTTTAAGTAGCAGTGATAACGATAATGGGTGACAGTGAAAAGCGATCCTCAAAAGTCGTAGTTACGAAATTTCACCATGTGCTGACAGCGAAAAATATAAACCAAACTTATCCCTGAATTCATTAAAAGCATATTAGCACATTCTTTAAAAAAACATACTCTAACAAAATTTAATGATAATTTTATAAAATGACTAGCTGTTGCCTGTGGCTTCACCCACGTTTTCACAGGAACTCGTTGTGTGATCGAGATTAAAAGTAGCCTGTATTGTTAGTCCAGGTCACAGTCTATCTATGTTCCAAATTTTAGACAAATCCGTTCAGCCCTTCGAGCGTGAAATTGTAACAAACATCCATACTTACAAGCTTACGCATATAATATTAGTAGGATAAAATAAGATTCCCCAAACAAAGAACATGAAGTAGAAAACAGTAATTATAGCATCACAAAAAACAAGAACCATAGACAAAGAGCACGGTTACAAAACAGAAATACAATTTGTTGTAGTTGTTGAAACGGTAGATCCTATTCTCGCATTAATTGTCAGTTACTTGGCTTTGCGACTATCGTTAGTGAAAAGTGATTCTGAATAGTCATAATTACGGAATATCAATATGTGCCGACAATGAAAAATATAAACCAAACTTATTTCTAAATTCATCAAAAGCTATTGTAGCATTATTAAAACGTGAATTCATCAATAGCACATTCCTTAAAAAAATCATAGTTTAACAAAAGTTAATGATGATTTTATGAAATAATAAAATTAAATTTCCCCAAACAAAGAACGTGAAGTAATAAAAAGTAATTATAGCATCACAAAAAACAAAACCATAAACAAAGAGCGCGATTACAAAACAGAAATACAATTTCAATGTTATAAAAGTCTAGTGTCGTTGACTGTGGAACGGTAGATCCTATTCTCGCATTAATTGTCAGTTACTTGGCTTTGCGACGGGGTACTTACAAACCAGCTCCGCTGGATTCAAGTTGATTTAACAACCCTGGTTAATGGTAACCTATAAGGAGTATAAGCTTGCATAGATGGCGCAAAGCCAGTAAAACGAGCTGCAATTTATCCGCTAAAGAGCAGCTACGGCCTTGCCGGGCGGGTTAACATTCCAATCGTGCCTTAAGGGTACCAAGATAACTCCACAACAGTCCCGTAGTGATGGACGCCCATATTTAGTTACAGCATTCTCATAACGATCACGTCCCTTAGATTTTAAATCATGATTGTGACTTCCTTTTGATTACATGTTTTTTATGTTCACAAACGTAGTGAATCCTTTAACAATATGTCATTTTATATATTGTTAAAGGATTCACTACATGAACAAAATGAATCTAATTAACGTTTAGTGTAATATTTAAATCATACAAATTTGGTTGCTTCATACCTTGGATGTCTATAGACCAGTTTTCTTTTATCATCAGGAAATTTGTCATTTTAAATAAAACCTTAGTAGTCATGAGTTTTGATTCAATATATTTCATGATTCTTAAGCATTACCATAAAAATATTAAAATAGAGGATGTTATATGTACTAGAAAACTCCAGTAGTCTAATCACTAATGTTTTTATGTCAATTAATCTATCTCATGATTCTTAAGCATCATCATAAAAATAATAAAAGAGAGGATGTTATATTAGAAAACCCTAGTATTCTAATGTTTTGATTTAATCTATTTCATGATTCATAAGCATCATTATAAAAATAGAAGAAGGTACCATAACAACATGTAGTAATGTCACATTAGAGTGTGATGAGCGTAGAAACAGAATTTAAGCAAAAGCTATAGACCTCGCTATAGCGAAGTAAAAACAAGCATAGTAATGATTCTAAAACAATCAAATTCTAAAATATTTACTAGTTTTTATGAAAAACAGTTAAGACCGATTTCTGAGAATCAAAACACATTTGATATTCAAATGATTTAGTAAATATACCAACCTTATCGCTTATTAACATAATTTTAATGTTAGTTTTTTTTAGATTATTCATTGCCTGATGAGTAATTTGGCAGTTACCATTAGGGACACTGATATTCAACTTTCGTTCCCATTATATTCGGCGCACGGTACACTACTTGAGCCGAATTAAATTCTTAAATTATACATGATTCGAATATATTAATGTATTAAACTTTTCCGTCAGAAATGTCAATATTATTATAATAAACTAGGTGGTTTAATTGTCAAATTATTTAAAAGCATCAGTTTATTTAAAATCATTGCATTGGTTAAATGCTTTATGTGCTATACTTATTAAAGTGGCATCTGTGGTCTAGCGGTTCAGTTGTTGGACTTGACTGCATGAGGCCACGGGTTCGATTCCCGGGTCGGACAACAAAAATAAAATTGGGTTTTTCCAATTTTGTAATAAAAAAACGTTGCTCGGGATTGGATATGTGACCGGTTTCCGATAGGCTTGCCACCTATCACATTGTCGAACTTGGTGTCTTCGGCTTGTCGTGAGTGCCCTGGTTGTGCCTCTGCCTACCTCTTCCGGGATATAGGTGTGAAGATACTTATTAGAGTTTTAGTAGTAGGTAGTTATAAATCTGTGCAGTAACTTGCCCGGGTAGAGGTCAACCTTACCTTTTCTTGCCACCATAATGACTCTCATATTTCGTTTAGGTGGGTAAGGTAGCTGGTATACTTGCGCAATTGGCCTAACATCCCGGCCACAGGACAGCGACGCACCTATAAAATCTTTAGTGTTTATAGGCCATGGCTGTCTCTTACCATCAGCTCTCACATAAAAAAAACTTTTTAAAATTGTTATGAAGAAGCCTTGATTAGAATATTTTTAGTTGAAACATTCTGTCTTTATTTAGACTAAAGTGGAATCTCTGTAACTCGAACCTCGATAAGTCGAAATCCTCAGTAAGTCGAAAAGAAATATTATTCCCTTTCGCTGAACCCCTAAATACGCTGTATCACGAATTACTTAGAATTTGTAACTCGAACAAAATCTTATTTCTCTACGAAGTATAGATAATACATATTTGAATTCGAAAGATTTTTCTAAGTATTCTTTACCGAAAACCTCATGCAAACACGCAAACATTTTTAATACGTTTTCCTAAAAACTTACATCAAAATTTTGTTACTATTAATTTTTATAACGTTACAAAATGCTATTACAAAAATGCACTCAAACTTTACTGTTATACCAATTTTATGGTCTCAAAGTAATGAGCTAGCAGACAACGGCAACTTAGCATTATCCACGGTTTGGAGAGCCGAGCCACATTGCATGACACACCATAATGCCACCTTTAGTTTCGTTACGTTTATTATGATGGTACTTATTTACGCAATATTTATATTATTTTGTCAAAGATTTAAACAAATCACTTGTTATCTAAATTTTCACGCTTTATTTACTCAAGTACCTATATCTAACATTTAAGAGTATTTTATTGAAATAACATCATTTCATTAGTTAACTATTCCTCTTTTCGTTTTTAACAAATCGCCTCTGTGGTCTAGCAGTTCAGTTGTTGGACTTGACTGCATGAGGTCCCGGGTTCGAATCCCGGGTCGGGCAACCAAAAAAAATGGGTTTTTCCAATTTTTTAATAAAAAAATGTTGCTCAGGATAGGATATGTGCCGGTTGGCGATAGGCTTGCCACCTATCACATTGTGGGACTTAGTATCTTCGGCTAG
>NJDC01001657.1:120785-136110 GCA_002245475.1 Calephelis virginiensis | reverse complement strand
GTCCCGGGTTCGAATCCCGGGTCGGGCAACAAAAAAAAATGGGTTTTTCCAATTTTTTAATAAAAAAATGTTGCTCAGGATAGGATATGTGCCGGTTGGCGATAGGCTTGCCACCTATCACATTGTGGGCCTTAGTATCTTCGGCTAGTCGTAGGTGCCCTGGTTGTGCCTCTGCCTACCTCTTCGGGGATATGGGCGTAAAGATACCTTTTTTTTTTAACAAAAACATATTTTTGTGGCAAGAGTTCATTTGTAATGGCTGTTGTCACTTGCAGTATCATTGAAAAGCTGTTTGTAAGACTTATCAAATACTGGTATTTGATAAGTAGGCTCGCTGATGCTTCGACCGTGTATAAGATACATATTTAACCTTCCTCTTTAATCACTTTATCTATGGAAAAAAACCTAATCAAAATCCGATTCGTAGTTTTAAAGATTTAAGCATATAAAGGAACATAGGGACAGAGGTAGCGACTTTATTTTATAATATGTAGTGAAGTTTAAAAAACGATAGAGTTGCGAATGATATCTAGAATTAAGTAGACATATATTTTTTACAAAAAACAAAAAGTATCTTTATACTCGTATCCCTGAAGAGTTAGACAGAGATACAACCAGGGTAACTACGACTAGCCGAAGACACTAATTTTTACAATGTGATTGATGGCAAAATTATCGGCAAGCAGAATTGAAAAAATACGTTTTCTATTTTGCTGTTCGACTCGGGTATTCAACCCATATAAAACAAAGTCTAACAACTGGCCACTACACAACAGAGGTGTTTAACGAATAATAAACTTGAAATATACTTCAATACTATATACCTCAATTAGAAATCCATCCTAAATTCGCGCAGGTGGAAAAAAAAGTTATTCTACAACTAAGCCTTCCTCTTTAATGATCTATTATAAAACTACATCAAAATCCGCTACATAATTAGAAAAATCGTAGCATGCATAGAGACAAATAACGGACTTTATTTTATACTTTGTTGTGATAATTATGATTATTTTCAATTTTCCCAATGACAAAGTTAGCATTGGAAGTGAAATACATGATATAGGTCGTGCAGCGGCACGACAGAAGGATATCGTGACCCAACGGCGAGGTGACTGACTTTTAAGTCATCTAAGCGTGCACGTGGTAACAATTGCACAATAACTACGTTCATCCATTTCCTTAATAGATTATTTATGCTGGATCTTCGCTCTTTTTTCCACTCCGTCTTTGTTTTATACCAAATCTTGAAATAATCGATCATCCAAACATATTCATAGATCTAAAAAAGTATGATGAAAAGATTTAGAAGTGTTTGCGTCCATATTCTTTTCATAATCATCAATATGGATTGGATTTGAGTCAACGCCTTTAACATTCCCAAGCTTTAATAAAAATTTGTAGATGTTAAAGAAAATATGTCCTCTTAATGAATCAAGTGTTGAAAAAAGTAAATTCAATATATTTATAATTGATCTCTATATTTATCTGTACATTATTGATACATTACGTTATTATTATTGATACATTATCAGATTTTTTTTTAAAAGAATCATACGCCTCATTGAGGTTAATCTTAAACTTAACACAGCTTGATTTAAAAAAAATAAGAAGTTCCTAGAACTTCGTAAGCACATGGTGATGGGTTGTTGAAAAAATAGGAGTTTTTCATACAGTAGAGTACATAATGGCATAGCGTTCTTAGGAAACAGTAAATTGCAACTATTTATACAATTTCTGATATATATTTTTTGTTTATTTTACTACTAGCTAAATCCATCTTCGTGGAGTAGTGTTTCCTTAGGAATGCTACTAAAATGTCTAAAGCTATCTTTAATATCACCTTCCATCAAGTAAGTTTTAAGTTGCTTTTAAAGTAAGCCTCTTACATCAGATTCTTCCATCAAGTAGTAGTGATACTGATCAGGGTACTAATATGTAACCTATATTAATATTAGATACATTTTATTTGAAAATACATGTTTAATGTAGTTCGAATAATATAACCGTGATAAATCATATAATAAAATGAAAGAAAAGCGTAAACATAGAATCGAGATCATTATTATATTATCTATAAACGGTAACGAAACTGACGAAGGTACAAATGTAATAAAAAAAATCCTGGACAACACTCCACAACAATCCACAATTCAATGAATCTAACCCCAAAGCAAGCAAATTATATGCCTGTAATAAGGGTGTTAGTCAAAGATTCCAATACATAAAAACACTTGAATAGATACCAGAATAAATTAAATAAACACTCAAACCCGGAAATATGTGAACTAATTTATTGTAAAAGTATATTTATTTAGAGAAAACATGTTGATAATTATCCAAATGATAAAAACGCGATAAAAGAATGAAGTTAAATAAAATAAATGTCTGTAATAAGGCTGTTAGTCAAACATTCCAATACATAGAAACACTTGAATAGATACCAGAACAAATTAAATAAACACCCAGACTGGGAAACATATAAATTATTTTAGTGTGAAAGTATATTTATTTAGAGAAAACATGTTGAACATTATCTAAATGATAAAAACACGATAAAAGAATGAAGTTGACTTGGAGTTTTGGTGCCATCGAAAGAAAAGATTGTCGAAGTTTTTTCATGATTATTGAATATCTTGTTTACATTGAGTAAAATTAGTCAATTTTGGTGGCATTTTGTACAATTTTCCTCAGTGAAAGTGCACAAATGAAATAATCATGAAAAAATTAACGTATCGCGTATTTGTTCGTTGCCACCAAATCTCACTATAAGAGCTTAAGTAATTTGGCCACCTCTTTACCCAAGACCCTGACATGACTTATTAACAACTTATGACTAAATATAATTGAATCCCGATTTTGGTGAAATTGATGCAAATTTGTAGTTGACAAATGGCAAAATACTAACGTGAATGCCAAAACCTAAAGAAAGAAAAAGAATGAAGTTAAATGAAAGAAATTTATTTCCCTCAATTAAATAAAAAAATAATAAAACACTTTAACGAAATTTAGACGTGTAAACCTTGGCGCGTTAGCATTGCAATTGTTAATTGCGTTTCTTCAATATCAAGCCCATTTGTTACCATTCCCACATTCATTTATTACTTTACCGTCTCCTGTTCATATTGTAACTGCCCTGGAGCCGTGGGAGCTGGCCACAATAAAACGAATCACCCGCCGTAAACTTTGTAAGTGGCTTGCGGAAATGGTTCATTGAGGTGTCGATATTGTTCTAGACCTTTCCCAGAAGTGCCAACGGTAACCCTAATGTCCCTGCACTTCCTGGTCGCACACCAAGAATGCCCACGTCAATGTGCTGTTAGCGCCCCGTTTAGCATTGTTATTACGGGACCCGATAAAACGGATAAGCGTTTTCAGTCACGATGTAACTATTATATCCCACGAATCCGTCGTGAGAAATATGATCCGACTGGAGGTAAAGTATGGGGTGTATTATTCCTATACTGCTCGATTGTAATAGGGTCTTTAAATTACCTGCAATACTGATAAGCGAGGAAGTAGTTTAGCTCTGGACTGTAAGGGTTCATCCTGGATATGAAGTACTGCACGCCATCCAGTTGTATTGTTGTTATCCTTTGAGCTGAAATGAGAGAAACAAAGTTGAATGTGATTTTTTTGGAATAGACTTTAATATTTTTCTTATATACTATACAACCCGGAGAACTTCGTGTTGCTTGACAGCAACAGCTAATAAAAGTTTGCATGGAAAAAATAATGCATTCTTTTCCCCATTTTTCTTGCAGTTTTCCCTGTAGTTACTCTTCATAGGAACCTTGTCCTGATAATGACTAACACGAAAAAAAAGAATTATCAAAATCTGTCCATCCGCTCAGCCTCGATGCGATGACCACGCTAAATGAGGATTCGTTTTTATATAAGTACTTATTAAGATTATTTTAATTTTGAATACGTTGACGTCTATTTAAATTCAATCATATAAATAATTATTAATCAAATAGCTAATCTTACACTAACTCTGGCAAAATCTGATGTCAAATAGCAAGTGGAAGCAATCATTACCAAAAAAGAAGATGAAATAGATAATTGCAACCAACTTAACCAGTTAATTCGTTTTTAAATTTTTATATATGGTGACGGAAAAATATAATATTTGTAATATTCCAATTAAAGGTATTGATTAAATTAATATTTACCAGGTGATTACTAGAAAAACAAAAACAATGATAAAAACTTGATGATCAGTCCAGTCATCCTCTCATCCAACATTTTTTTTTGTTCATCCATCATGTTTTTTTCCTAATCTTCCAAACTATTTTAAAAGATTAAATATAGTTAATATAGAATGAAACGCTTTACGCGAATATAATGTTATATAGAATATAATACTCCAGGCAACAGCTTGTATCAAACATTTTATAAAACGAATACACGTTGTCATTAAAAATCTCCACCACAAAAACAAAATGTACGTCCTGAATGCATAAGTTTTGCGGTTGGACCACCGTTTCGAAGTTACGTGCTTCATTAATTCAATGTCTAGATCTTGTATCAAACTGCCACCGCTTTCATTACCACATTACAGCCCTGTTTTATTATTCCCTGATAGCCCGTTTAAGTTTACTAGCGCAGCTACGATGTTGCTGATTAGTATCTGCAAGTAGAAATCTGTCGACAATACTAAAGATAGGGTAGGAACTGATTGTGGATCTTTCTAGAAATGTATAGTTTTGAATAGCATTAAACCATTTAATGTGATTGAAATATAAATGGTGTTTTTCGTTAAATATATATAAATAATAAATACATTTTTTCTTAAACGAAATTTTTGTCGATATTAAATTTGTTGACTAAAATTTAATCAATTATATTTAGTTTAGAAAATTGACTTTTATAAAAAGGATGTACCTTCACCGAATATCGTATATTGAAATGAATTTTAAAAAACAGTGTATACAACTAATGAATAGATAAAAAAATATTGTATTAATATTTTCTTAAACGAAATTTGTGTCGATATTAAATTTGACGACTAAAATTTAATCAATTATATTTAGTTTAGAAAATTGACTTTTTTAAAAAGGATGTACCTTCACCGAATATCGTATATTGAAATAAATTTTTAAAAAACAGTGTATACAACTAATGAATAGATAAATAATGTATTAATAAGTACATTGATGATTTTACAAGTATAATGCGTAAAATGTATCTATATCCATGCTATACTAGTATAATAAATGCAAAACTCTATCGTTGCTCTTTCACGGCTAAATCACTGGAACAATATTGAAAAATACGCATAAAGCTAAAGATCCAAGTTCAAACATAAGCTTTTTTTTAATAATTCAACCTCTAAAGTTCTATTATAAATTATTGGGAATGAAAATTTGTATTAAAATCGTAACAATTCAACACTGACGAAGTCGCAGGCAAATAGCTAGTATATTATGACGTGTAAATTTTAAACAAGCATATTGAATTCTATTACATAATCTGTATAGTTATGCAAATGAAGCGCCTAGAGTGAACGGAACAGGATATGTGTAATTGCGTTTGACGTATCGGAACATTCAATCTCATCGATTGAGTTAATGAAGTTAAAACTGGATAGGTATTTATTTTATGTCTCCCTCGATACTTGCTGCGAGACCCATTGCTTAGTTCTGACAAGTTTACTTTACAAAGAAAGTATTGGTATAAAAATGAGAAAAGCCACGCTCGGTTGGTTTGGACATGTAGAAACGACAACGCGAATGTGGATCGATGTAGGTACCCGGGGAGACCAAGGTTGACATTCCTTGATCAAACGGCACGGGTGTTACCCGAAGGTGATGTCAAGGGTCTTCAAAATCGGCGTGTTTCTATGAATAGGGTCGTGACCCTAAAAATTTCGCACAATATGTCTACATTTAAACAGTATTTTTATATTTGTATGTCTGCCCTGGCGTATGCTAGGTACGTTCTCAAGAGACAACACGCTACGAAGTTAAAGCTCTGCTTTTAACCGACTTTGAAAAAAGAATTAATGAAATGAATGTGAAGGAAGCTAGGCAGGTCTGCCAGGATCGTGAGGTTTGGCACTCGATACTCTCTGCCTACCTCGTAAGAGACTCCTTGTGAAGATATATATGTATGCAAGATTTCGTTTTATTTTTTTGAAATTATTAATTTTGGTAATTTAGGCAATGTAATTTTGATAATTTAGGCAAAACTACAAAATATCTACTCCAACTTAAATATCGCATCGTCTGAGTACACAAAATATTTACATTATAAATTAGAACTCAAAAACTACTAACCAGATCTCGATCAAATTCACACGGAAACTATCGTTAAAAAAAAGAACTATCAAAATAATATCTATATATTAAAACGTGTACCAAAACTTTGGACCCCTTTTTACGAAAATTGCGCAGGCGGAGGAGCATACAATTTGGCACACTTATGGTTTATGTGTAGGAGAAGTGCAGAACGCTAATATTTTTCAATAATAATGCTTGTAAAATACATTAAATCAATAAATAAAACATTACCCACACTACCATGTATTTGACACGCACAAACAAATGTATTGATGATAACGACAAAAGATCAGAGATGGCGCACCATACAGTTTGAAAACAAAGTAGTTGGTCTTGAGATATGAAGATGGCGTTCTTATCAACAAGATATTAAAATTTATTATGGTCCAATTTCGACCAATGGGCGACCACTATTACAGATAAATTCACATCCTCCATTTTGGAGTCTGTAAAAAAATATGCATTTTCAACTATAACATATAACATATTATAACGTCTAAAATAACAACCTTTATTGGAGCTTGGTCAAATTTATATAGGACTACCCATTAATGACACAAAGGTTGTCGTTTCAAAAAATCATACTCAAAATCCGTTTATTATTGGTGGTGTAGGGGGTAATCTACATTCCAAAAAGAAAAAAAAACAAACGATTTGAGAACCCTCTCCTCTTTTGAGTTGGTTTAAAAGGCTGTTAATTTTTTGAACTTTACTTCTTCTGCAAACTAATGCAAGCCTATCTACTTGGTTAAATATTCGAATAGATAATCGGATAGATAATGGACGTATTGGATTCTGTTTCATAACTTGCGCTCTTTGCAACTATGCAAATGAGTAGCCTATGTACAGAACGGGACATGACTCGCGTAATAGCATTTGACGTATCGGAACATTCAATCTCATTGTGTTCCGTTATAATTTCAGCACATTAGAGCTGCAACAAACCGATTTCAAATAAAAAAGAACTTTTAAAATCAGTTTTGAAATGATGGCGAAATTGATTAATATACATAAAAAGTAGGAGTCGAACATTTAATGTACTTTTTTTAAAATCGGTTGAAAATAAAAAAAAATCTCAACTTGCTTGTGTTTAATATACAATTCCATATTAATTATAGGTACATACATTTATACATATCTTTAAGCCAACTCCCTTAAAGGGCAGGCAGATAGTATCGAGTCCATATCGCACGTAACTACTAATTCTTACATGCATCGTAAGCATCTCTACTTCCCTTCGAATATTATACATGTATCTTCACACCCAAATCCCCGAACATGTATGCAGAGGCACAACTCCAACTAAGTCCAGCAATTTAATAAGTAGCAAGCCTATTGTCAACCAGGAACATATCCAATCCCGGGCAACGTTGTTTGTAGAAAATTAAAAATACACATTTTCAATTTATGTTTTGTTGTCCGATTCAGGGATCATTGCCGGGACCTCAAAGCGGTCCGGCATTAGACTTGACTTAGTCTGACGCCGGACCGCTCGACCACATTTTTTTTCAATATTATAAATACGTATTAAAGTTTGTTACACTTTCATGCGAAAACTACTAAACAAATTGTTGTTAAAGTTTGTACTCAGGTTCTTGGAGGTAATATACTCGTATTAAAATCAAGCGAACCCGCGAGTAATAGCAACTAATATTATAAAGTACACCATCACAAATCACATTACAAATTGCTGAATCCAAAAGTAGAGCAACCAAGTTTTTGTCGTCAAAATATTATTTCACGAAATGATATGATTAACGAAAAAACTGTACCAATATTCTCATAAGTTTAGTGAATATTAGTCTATTATTGTCATAAGTTTAGTGAATATTAGTCTATTATTCTCATAAGTTTAGTGAATATTAATCTATTATTCTCATAAGTTTAGTGAATATTAGTCTATTATTCTCATAAGTTTAGTGAATATTAGTCTATTATTCTCATAAGTTTAGTGGTGAACAGTGAATATTAGTCTATTCGTTGGGAAACTGAATAAGAAAAGATCGTAAATATCATTTCAAAGCAGACAAAAGGAACAGGAATGAAATACGCATTCCCCGTCATAACCCTCAGTCAGAACTGTTTTTAAAATGCCTACTTTTATTTGCCTGTCTGCTTGTGTCTTTTAAACTCATACATAAAGCAACCTCATACATAAGCAGTGAGACGCTCGCCGTACTCGTGTATTTCTTTTTTTCCTTTTTGCGTCGTATTTATATGAAACAGTTGGAGATGTTTCGAACATTTGTAGTGTTAAGGAAAAAGTAGAGTGAATTGAAATAGTTGTTTTAGCGTAAAACAACCAACTACAGTACATTGTATATGGATAAATTGCAAACATTTAAACAGTGGCAGCCTTAAGATAAGACCGCCCAGGGCGCAGGATCTTAAATCTGACATTTGTCGATGAATCCCAATAACTGCCTGATCGCTTATTGAACAAGGTTGACCAATAAATTGTTGTGAAAAAAAGATATGGCAAAAACACTATAAAATGTTTTTATTAGGTTCCTAGCTATTTTTTACATACTTAGATTTTATTATATATAAGAAGAGGCAAACACATGATTGAAAGTGATCACCAGCGCCCATTGACTGAACTGACAGTCAATCCTTCTACACATGCAATTTATGGTTGAAGTACTTACTCGCAGAGCGCATTTAACAAATTACATGTGCAATACAATAATGCTTTTAGGAGGCTATTTGGTTAACCTCGTCATTGCAGTGATTCGACTATGTTTGCAGAAAGACGTGTGGATGGTTTCTGGGCAATATTGAGAAAGCGTTGTGCTTCCCTTATGGGGAGATTGAGAGACAGCACAAATACCATATTATTGAAAAAAAAAAGAAAGAAAAGAAAAAGAAAAAATATTTATTTGCGAAATATGAGTGCTACAAAGATGTTACAAAATTATTTAAGCGTTCCTACAACTTGTGGTGTGCAAATATTTTGATAGGTTTTTAATTATTTATTCCCGATTTACTATTTACACACTGTTTACTGTTTGTTTTGAGATTACATGATTATTTATTACTACATACAATTTTTAGAATGTAAATTAATTTATCCCTATCTACCGTAAACTACCACCGTTTCCAAACCTAGCCAAACAGGAGAAGAAACGGCGGAACAAACTCCTGCGCACCCAACATTCTGCAATTAAATTAATCATATAGGAAATACTGTATTATTTATTCTTATCTGCAAGAAAATCTTTGACATTATAATAATATTGGTTTTGGCCCACCGTTGGGATTCATTAATATTGCAACAATGGATAAGGTTACACATGCGATAATATACGAAACCTACTACTACCGCTAGACTAGGTTAATAATTAATTACTAACAAAAAAAATGTATTACTAACATGATATGGATTTTTAGTCTGAAATAAAATAATAATTATTATTATTGTTATTGACATCCACAGCACCAGGAGTACCACAAATGCATTGCCGACCATTAAGTAATGAGTATGATTTTTTTTTCTTGACGGTTCCCAAGTCGGATCCGTTAAAAAATACCGCCCTAGGTAACTGATAAACTGACTTTTGTGTATGGGTTTGAATTCCGCATAGGGTATGAATTTCCGCCAGAGCAAGTAGTGCTAAAACCGGCCCTGCGTTTAAGTAAAGTTCTACAAAATGACTATAGTTTTTAGGTGTTCAAAATTAAACTCAACAGGTGGTAGAAAGTAATGTACGTAGTGAAGATACGCAGTCTATAATTTTAAATGTCTTTTGATTTGAATGAATGAATGATATATTGACTCACAAGACAGGTTAAGTTTTATTAAGTTCTTCCCAGAATAGGTACAGTTTTACTAAAATACAGGTTACCACTCTGATCGTAGTATTTGGAGCTCTATTGTTCCGGTGCGGGAGGATGTAGGCTAACCGCTAGATTTGCACATTATGCCTAATAATTTTAACGCCTCGTCACTACATAGTATAAAACAAAGTCGCTTCCTCTGTCCCTATGTCTCTATGTATACTTAAAACTACGCAACATTTGCACATTATGCCTAATAATTTTAGATAACGCCTCGTCACTACATAGTATAAAACAAAGTCGCTTCCTCTGTCCCTATGTCTCTATGTATACTTAAAACTACGCAACATATTTTGATGCGGTTTTTTTAATAGATAAATTAATTGAAAAGAAATGTATATTTTATAACCATGCGAAGCCTAGGCGGGCCGCTAGTTATTTACTAAGCTACGTACTGATTACGGTTCGTTGATTATAGTTGGGACTTAGTGCATAGTGTTGTAAAGATATAGCGCCGTGTCAGACTTGTGTAAGTGACAGATGATACTGGTTCTGACGGATGAGCAGAATGCTGCGAGAGACGAGTCACGTAGCGAGCGTGCGCTGCATACAAATGTGACACGTCGCCCCGATGCGAACGGTATACTAGGTTCACAGACACGACATTGTATATAGCGTATCTATGGACGCCACTAAACGAATCTTAAACTGCTAATAGCAATAAACAGATTAAAAGAAATGCATTTTGGAAATATGGTACGCTAAAAAAACTTTGTAAGTGACGTTTTTTTACACGCTTTTTTCTATATAACTGATAAAGTCGTTCTTAGCGCGTAATTGTAGATTATATGCGTTATCAATACAAACTTAGGACGCGCTTCTTTAAACGCTTTATTAAACGCTAGCAAACGCGCTGTAAACGAGTGTTTTTCTTCGGCATCGATATTTTATGCTCTTTACCCGTAATTACAGTATATTATTTAAGCAGTTTATTCAGTCACAGCTAGGTGATAGAGTGACGCTTAGTAGTTTGTCCGGATAAATAACACCATTGTCGTGTTCCGTGAAAAAGGATAAAAAACAGGTAGATTGACGACCGTGACCTGAGATCCAGGCCATAAGATTAAGATACCTATTAAGTTTTTTACTGCTTCGGTTGCATAAATGTTGTCTGAGCATCCCGTACGACAATAAAGATTTCTAATAATCGCCACCAACAGCGCTTATGATGCTTTTGTACCTTAACAATTTTATTGTGCTTCCTTTTTGTATTGATACAAATGCGAGAATGGTATTTAAAAATTATAGCCGACCCGTTCTTGAGTACTCGGGCATCATTCGCGCGTAGAAATCTCATTAAAAAATATTTGTGGCACTCGGAGACTGCTGCGGTAGATATTTCATGAACAGGCATAAGTCACCAGATTGCAAGGCAAAGACAGGGATCACGCATGCGCAGTAACGCCGATACAACTAATGCCACCTAGGGGTGAGTTGCTGAACTACAGAGACAAGCGTGAGTATCACCGCTGTGCCAGTTGCAGTGGGGGGGTGTTAGATTATTTTCGTTACGGAATTTCTGGATTCCGCCTCCACGCTCAAGGCCCGCTATAAAAGCTATGCAATAGCTTAGAAATATTTGATAATTTCCATCGACGGCGTATGGTAGAACATACGAGTACACAATTTTAAATTTAGAAGCACTTGTACTGTTTTACGTGATACTTATCACTATAGTAATATCACAACTACTGCCGAGTCCTTATGATCATAAGAAACTGTATTAATATGAATAATACGAATAAGTATGTCATTTGTATTGCAATTTATGTTTTAAACTAGTTGCCCCTTAGCACTCGTAATATCCGCTTGTTGTCCCGAAGTGAAGCTCATCGACATTGGCAGGATGTGTAACTCACGATTAACGGTCCGTTGTCCAAAATAACGCCTTGCAAATGACGATGATACATCACCATGACAATAGATAGCTAAAGTAGGCTTACCACGCGTTAGTATGTTTGAAATTGTTCATAATTTTTGCAGATGTAATAAAAAGAACTGAATGTGTTAATACTTTGTCCAGTTTTTAATACATACATATACGTATATTTAATTAGTGAAAATTTACAAAACACGATTGAAATAGGACCAACTTTTTGTTTTATTTAGAGTTTTCTCGATTAGAAAAAAAAACGGATTTCCTGATGTTAAGAAATTCACGCCGCTAAGAGACACCAAAGGTGGTAATGGTGCGTTGCCCACGTGAGGTCGGGATGTTAGGCCTCTAGCAACAATAAGTTTACCGGCTACCTTACCCTCTGAACCGGAACACGTCAATGGCAAGCACTGACGCTATGGCGGTAGAAATAGGTAAGGCGGTGGTAACAATCCGGGCGAGTCGCTGATAAACTCTACCACCTAGTCAGATGTCATGGTGTTGGTGACGGTGAGCATACGCTCGCCTTTTACAAGCTGCCTGGCAAGAAAGGCAGATAGTCTATTCTACAAAGGAGCCCGGACTAACACGGGGAAGACGTATGTGACTATTTTTACTTTTGCTACCCAGCTTTATTGAACCATATTATCTGTCAAGAGACCGCGTTCCGATCCGATGGTAGATTTTAAAACTTGTTAGACAAACTACAAGTACCTTTTGTAGTGTATATGTGAAATAGAATATTATTCATTAAGGGCCAATTTTTAAATAATTGTCAGGTTGTAACGGCCAGTCAAAAAACTGTGATCGACCCAAGGCGATAATATAATGCTAACGGATTTTAGACAGAGATAGAGAACTCTGATGTAGTTATACTAGCCATCAAAAGTAAACTAAAAGTATCATAACGCCCATATCTCCAAAGAAGTAGGCAGAGGCACAACCCATGACTAACCGAAGACACCAAGTCCCACAATGTGCAGGTGCAAACAGGTGGCAAGCCTATCGCCAACCGGGCACACATATCCAATCCCGGGTAATATTTTTTTTTTAGAATTTTGAAATTATACATTTTCTAATTATTATTTTTTTTGGCCGACCCGAGGATCGAACCCGCGACCCGCGAAAAGTCAGGTCGACGCCGTGCCGCTACACCACAGAGGCGATTAACTACTTATACACCTATACTAGCCATCAAAAATATCAAAAAACATGAAGCTATGTGACTCCTGGATTTTTCACTCCTAACAAAGAAACGATGTCATTTCCAAATGTTGTTGACTCTCTCTAGTATATAGGCTTCTCTTTTAGAGAGCCTTGTGATGTCACTTAACAAAGTCAAAATGAGAGAGAGGTCCTTACATTAGAGAGAGTCGGCAATATTTAGAATTAACATCAATTCTTCCAGTAGTAACATGGTACAAATTTTTAAACTCGCCCAAAAACAGTACAGTACATTGTAACTTGCGAATAATTATATCAATCCCTATACATAGCGAATGATTAAGCTGTATTTGATACCCGTCTGCCTGTACCTGACTACAACTATGGACGGGGTAAGTAGCCGGTGTTAATAACCTGAGTGGGCTGCTCTAGATAGTAGAGCATTCGTTTTTTTCTTCTAATCGAGATGACTCTAAAATCGAACTAAGAACTTGGTCTTATTCCAATATTCACTATTAAAACATAGTATTAAGAACTGGATAAAATATTGACACTTTCAATGATTTTATTACACCTGCATAAGTTATGAATAGTGTGAAAATACACACATGTATAGGAAGCCTACTTAAGCTACCTATTGTCGAAGTGATGTATCATCGTCATTTGCAAGGCGTAATTCAAAGATATGAATGAGTTAGCTCTTTAACTGTGTATTTACTTATTTACTAGCTGACCCGGCAAACTTCGTATCGCTTGATATTAATGCTTCGATAGAAGCGCAGTCTGTCGGATCCAATGTGAAACATTCCATATTTATTTTTAAAAAAAATATTAAAAAAACATTTTCCAGGAGATCAAAATGTGAATCCTAACCATTCTCCAATTCCCTTGAACACACACAAAAAATCATCAAAATCGGTCTAGTCATCTAGAAGAAGTCTAGTGACAAACACACGAAAACAAGAAATATACACATTAAGATTAGCTGGTTATTCAAAAATTAGCGTCTAATAAAATAATTGATTGGGACAACTACAAGATCTCACAAGCTCAAATTTGTTATCTGTCATTAATAAATCATTTATGGATACTCAAAATTCATGTAATATATTAATGAATGGAAGGAAGTTGTAGTTATTACGTGATACTTTAAATTCCGTCAGGACGGCCATGTTTAATGAATACTAATGGCGTATGCTTATTTATTCCAGTATTATAATCGTAAATAACGATAAATAAGTGTAAGGCATTAAAATCAGTGTGTTTCCGATTAGTCACCGGATATAAAGGAGACGGATATTATAAAAAATAGAGAAGGTCGTTATTTTTTTCTTATGATAATGGAATGCAAACAAGCAGACGGATTTCCTGATGGTAAGAAATTTACGCCGCCTAGAAACACCAAAGGTTTTAATGATGCGTTGCCCACCTGATGTCGGGATGTAAGGCCTCGAGCAAAAGTAAGTTTATTGGCTATCGAACCCGAACACGTCCACGGCTAGCATTAAACGTTATGCCAGCAAAAATAGGTAAGGCGGTGGTACCAATCTGGGAGAGTCGCAGCGAAACTCTACCACGTAGTAGGATGTCACGGTGTTGGTGACGGTAAGCCTATGCCCGCCTTTTACGAGCTGCCTGGCAGGAAGGCAGATGGTCAATTCTACAAAGGGGCCCGGACCACCACGGGGAAGTAGGCGAGGAAGGGAGGTAGTATATATAACTGAGCATTACCAACATAATATTATCTTCTCATACAGTAGAATATATTTTAATACCACTAAAGTCTTATACTACCTTACTATGAGTTTCCAGAGGTATACCTACTCGCTAGCGTCTCTGAAAAATATTTGTATGCAAACTTTTAACAGCGCCTCTACTGGTAACTATGAGAACTAAATGTTCAGAGGAAAACCGCTTTTAATTTCTGTGCGTTAATTATTGAATGTAAACTATAGAAACTCATGGTAAAGGCAATGGACTTAGTAAGGTATGGGAAGAGGGAGGCAGTTGCCCCTCCCCCCCCCCTTCCTAGATGAGCGTCCACGTGGAACTGGAACTCTTGAACGACCGAAAACCGTTTAAAAGGCCAATTTATTTTTAGCGTAGACAACAAATTCGTCACACAAAAAATAACTGAACTGAAAGCGGCTTTTTGAAAAGAAATAAA
>NJDC01001657.1:102424-120245 GCA_002245475.1 Calephelis virginiensis | reverse complement strand
TAGTAATACATAGTATAAAACTTGTTGGTCGAGTGGCTAGCGTACTCGCCTAACTACATCGACTTACCGTGAAGCTCGGGTTCGATTCCCGACGGGGGCAGGCATCTGTGTGATAAACATTTAGATGTCTGCATTTCCGGGTCTGGGTGTTTATTAAATTTATTCTGGTATCTATTTAAGTATTTCTATATATTAGTATCGTTGACTAACACCCATAAAACAAGCATATAATTTGCTTTCTTTGGGGTTACATTCAATTAGTGTAAGTTGTCCAGGGATATTTATTATTATTGTTATTATATACATACATACACACATACATATCATATAAGATCTGCCTAGCTTCTTCCACATTCATTACTCTTTTCGTATAAACACGTCAGTTTCGGAGACTCTTGACACTCACCTCGGATAACACCTAAGCGATTTGATCGCGGAATGTCAATCTAAGTTTTACCGGTTGTCATCCTTATTCGAATCGTATATCTGCTTTTGTATTACATTAAAAAACTAAGTACCACGATAACAACCTGCTTAAATACCTATGATTCGTGCCTATTGTTTCCTCATCCATCATCCTGTCCCATAAACTTTTTTTTACCCATAAACAACACTCCATAGCGGAGACCTTTAGCTAACTACGAGGTATGTTGATTTTAATTATTTCCATAATTACTATGTTGTTTTATATGGCGAAGACACGCTCAGGTGCCGTAATTTATTGGTATACTAATCACCTACCCTGACTTTGTATAGCTTGAGGTATTTCAGAAAAAACCAACAATATGTATATGTTTTAATATGTAATTGGTAGGCAAAAGGCAGGCAATTATGTACATTTCACACCTGTTCAGAGATGTAATATTGCAATTTCGTACACTGTTATTCATGATTATTAAAAAGACCGTTTTTGTTTTTTGTTGTCTTCTTAAGGACGCGCAACAAAAAAATAGAAAATACGTATTTTCATTTTCTTATAAAAAAACGTTGCCCGGGATTGGATATGTGCGTGATTGGCAATAGGCTTGCCACCTATCACGTTGTGGGGCTTAGGGTCTTCGGCTAGTCGTGGGTGCTCTGGTTGTGCCTCTGCCTATATTTTCGGGGATATGGGCGTGAAAATACTTTGAAATAAACTGTAACTGTAACATAGCATACATATCTCCATTTTATCTTATTGAATCGGTATTTATTGAATCAATTATATTGTTTAAAATTCCATATTTAAGAACCAATTAAATTATGACTAATTATGACGGCTCACTTGCACAGATAAACCTCTACAAGTCTCCGTGTTACGTTTTATCAAACAGCATATGTCTTGTTAGAAATATAAAAAAAAAAGATCTTCGGGCCAAGTACCTTCCTAACTGAGCAGGAAAATAGTATTAATCTGAGTATCATATTTCCTACACAGCCTAGCTTCCTCCACATTCAAAACTTTACACAAGAACTCCGGTTTCGGAGTCATTTTTATGAGCACAGAACATAATAATTATAATATACGAGTGTTTTTTTTGTATGCAGCGAGTGTATTCATAAACCGGTTCACGCCAAAGGATGTTATCGTTATTCTGCCAGCATGCACTAGAAGGATAAAGAGATGCAATCAGCCTTTCTTTCTCCGTAGGTCGTAAATGTCACTGCAGAAATGTTTATATTTTATAATGCGTTCGTTGGCAGACGCAGGCACTACTTTCAAGAATTGCTTTGATTTATTTTTTCATTTGCTTTTTTTTTCATACGTGTTTAGAATCGTGTATTGTGACGATTCATATAGTCATTATTTACTATTTTATAAATAAAAATGAATCACTATTTCGCGTCGGTTGGTAATTATTTTTTTTTAGTCGGTTACTTTCAAAGAAAGGTTGACGTGAAAAAAAACCCGGGAAAGTTACAGGAAATAGAACTATCTTTCTAAAATAGAACCATCAAAATTGGTTGGCTTTTGGTCGAGTAATCACGTCACAAACAAACACACAATAAAAAAATTTACAGCCGAATTGACAATATCTTTTTTTGACTCGGTTAAAAATAGACTGTTAATTTCTATAGTAAACTATTATATCTGTATATATAAAAATCAATGCTACTTTTCGTTGTAACTTTATAACTCAAGAACGGGCTCACCTATCCAAACCAAATGTTTAGGCTTTGTTCGGAATATTTAGTAGATATGAAGTTTGCATAAATCGGTCGAGCGGTTATTCATTTATCACATTTTTGTAACAAATGAATCCAATAATGGCGGATCATTTGGGTAATAGATATTTTTCAGTCAAGTTGAAACTTTTTTTCAATTGTGCTATGTTATTGAATTTTTTTTTCAGTTGTTTTGTTTTGTTGTGTTATGTAATTCATATTCGTTGTATACGTAGCGAAGTACGTACCGGGCCGCTAGTATTCTATAGTTTAAACAGTTTGAAAGGGACATAATGTTAATAGTAGAAGCTTGTAACAACCGGGTACATGACCGGTCGGGAAGGCGGGTTTAGCGCTAAAAATAGCGGCCCAGGCAACTTAAGACCGTGTTTGTCATGTTGTATGTCACTCTTTCCCTAATCGAGGTGCCTAGATAAAATGTGTGGCTATTAAACTTTTTACAATTTGTCCAACGACCTCGGCTATGGTCAGGAAGTAAACTGCCACAAAATTGAATTTGATTTTTAATAGTTCAAAAATGCAAATGCAATTGTCGACGCTTGTATTTTCTATGGATGTTAATCGAGTTTGTGAAATGATTTGTATTTTTTTTTAATTTCAAAAAGTGTTTATTTGGAGTGTAAATAATTATGACAAAATTTTACGTGTCCTCACTGCATAGAAGTACCCATAAAAGGTCATATTTTGCCCATTTTACCGAAGAAGTTCGAGAGACGTACACTAGGTTTTACCCGCGACTTCCGACGGCTTCACTCGCACTTCAGCCAGTAAAAAGTCTATGTTACATAAGAAATCCAAGAATAATAATACCACATTTATGCCACAAAGTTTCACGCTGAAGTAGTTTCCGCGTTAAATATCACAAACAAACTTACATTCGTATTTTTAATATTAGGAACGTGTAGTGAAATTTTATTAATTCAGTAAAAATAGCCTTGTAAATATTTCGAGTTCAAATGTGCAATTTTTGCAAGTATCGATATACAGGACACAAGGGGAGCATAGGCTTACCGTCACTAACACTGTTACATCTGACTAGGTGGTAGTCTCGCAGCGACTCGGCCGGATTGGTACCACCGCCTTACCTATTCCTGTCGCCCTTGTCAGCGCTTGCCGTTGACGTGTTCCGGTTCGGGTGTACTTTTGCTCGAGGCCCAAGGTTGGCAACACACCATTTCCACCTTGGGTGTCTCTAGGCGGTGTGAATTTCTTACCATCAGGAAATCCATCTGCTTGTTTACCTTCCAAATAGCATAAATAAGTAGATATATCAATGAAATATTTTATATATTCATACATATAAAATCTAACACATAAAATAAGACAAAATCAATCGACAAAGGAAAAAACAAAACTTTTCGCCATAAAGCCTGTAATACACGGCGCCATGTTCAATGTTAAACGCCAAACAACCCGCCGGCCACCGCAAAGCTTTCACTGTGTGTATACATTGCATAATGCAAACCAGTCGTTCGTATCGGTCACAGTAAACTTGCCCTCGTCTGCGTTACCAAGTGCAAGGGCAAGGTAGCCATTTCACGGCCAAATGTTATCGCTTATTACCCCTTTAGGAAATGCTAAATGTCATGATATAAATTCCGCGACGTATTAAGTTGTATATTACATAAGAATCTGGTAGCTTTGTCTACATTTGATATATTAAATTTTTGTTATTAATATATTATCAGTATTTCCTAGTCTCAGTTTACGAGAGATAGGGTTAAATTGAAATAAATGGTAAAATTATTGTGTGTCATAAATATAAATGACTGGTTTGAGTGTTTAAATATATGTAGCTAGCCGACTGGACGAGCTTCGTATCGCTTTAGATTAGTAACAGTTTGTAGATAGAAAATATGAAGTATTGTTTTTTCTATTCTCCCTGGTATTTTCCCAGTTTTTCTTGTTATGTGCTCTATCTCCTGATTGCCCAATGACATTGGGCTATTACTGATGATAACTATTGAAAACACTAAGATAACAATACTAGAGAAGTGTACTACTCGATAAAAAAAAATTATATGTGTTTATGAATAACATTAAATTAAATCCTGTTAGAATATTAAAGAAAAAAAGAAAGAAAACTTTTGTTAACAGACTAAAACTTACCACACATCACTAATACAACAAAACAACAAGAAATCTTGTCTAACTCTAAACTTATGGAATTTTAATAACGTAAAAAATGTAATAGTAATATAGAGACAGAGCGTGGTAACATGAGGTCCACCAAGGAAAAGCTAAGTATTTGTTGAGGCTTAGTTATTAGTTATTAATATATAACACATATTAATTACTAATATATAATACATATTAATTATTAATATATAATATATATTAGTTGTTAATGAGATAGCTAATATATTATTTCTTTGTTCATAGTTTTTATGTTTCACTTTTTATAATGATGACACAACAAAAGCGTTATATCACAAAGCATTTTGTACTTGTAATTTAATAACTTATCATTACAAAGAATCGATAGCAATGAAGCGTAAAAAATGTGCAATTTGGAGGTCTATCGAATTTTCTTGATTATCTCCATCGGTGAGAACATTGATCGAATTGTTCGCGGTCGAATAACGATCGAAGCGCAAAAAAAGGGATCGAGTTAATGGCGAATGAAGAAGAGCACAAGGACGCTTGCGCTCGCGCCGACTCTAACTAGGGTTGTGCAACTTTATCGATGCTTTTGATACAATCGATCGAGACCATGACATTAAATATTTTTGAACTTTTAACAAATATCAAATCGTTGAATTTGGTAATGAGAAGAATGAAGAGTATAACGTCATCTGTGCTCTATTGTGACTTATCCCTATCCGCAAACCAAGAGACACAAATAAACATATGACATATAGTTTTAAAAAATCAGTAGACATTATACAGTTTTACGTATTAGTTGAAATTTATAGGTGTTAATGAAGACATGCAAAAACAGATATCAACATTTTTGCTTTATTTTAAAAGTTAAAGAAATATTGTTACTGAGTTTTACCAAATTTAACAAATCAATTCAGTTTAACTAACACATTAGCTTACAACATATGCTTAAAGCAACATACGCTTACATTCATCAATTTGTTTCAAATTATTATTAATTTATCGAGTTATGGACTCTAAAGTGTCTGTCCTCCCTATTTAACCCTGGAATGCAACTCGCAGACTATTTTTAGTAATCAAACTCGACGCCGACCCGCTCCTGCCAAACCGGGCCAGCAAACCTTAGCAATTCTAAGGTTTCGTCTTCGTCTAAATTTCCTTTCTATTCAAGTTTAGTTTGTTAGTAACTTGAATTTCGTCCGTAAATGTTAACTGGAAATTCAAATTTATTTTAAACTATGACTAGAAGAGTTGTTTCAACTTATTTCATTTCAAATTATAACTAAGCGTTAAGAAAACGCTTTATACTATGCCTAACCTCAAAGGCAACAAGCAAATACATTGTACTAGAAATGTCATAAACCTATCGTCCGATAGTGAAATAAATATCTAAGTACTTAGGTTACTGATTTACTACAAAAGTACTCTCAGTAAGATGTGGTAGAATTCCACAAAGATTCTTCTAACTGGATACCATCGCTATACCTATTCCTCCCTTCATAACGTCATTATCATGTCCTGATTTGCAAGTATCTAGTACCTACCTACCTGCCTATCTATCTGCCTCCCAGTCCCAGGTTGGCAATTCATTCCAGTTTGTGTCTGTACGCAACGTGTATATCTTAAAGCAAGTAAGTATCTTCTCGCCCATATCCCCGTGGTAGGCAGAAGCACAACCATGCCCAGGTCAACCAGAGCACCCACGACTAGCCGAAGACATTAAGTCTCACAATGTGATAGGTGGCGAGCCTATCACCATCCAGACACATATACAATCCCGGGCAACGTAGTTTTTATTTTAAAATTTAAAATACACATTTTATTTTTTTACCAGACCCGGGGATCGAACCTGGAACCTCGAGAAGTTAAGTTCGATGCCGAACCGCTAGACCACAGAGGTGTATGTCTTACCAGCAGAAAATCTATCAGCTTATTTACCTTCACAAAAAGACCAATGAAACAGATTAAAATTTTCAATCCCATCGTAATTTAATATAATCACCGCCTGTCGTGCGGCGTAGCCTATAGAATTATAATGTTAAAAAAACAAATTAGTCGATCACAATAAATAACATTTAATACGTTTCGGCATCGGCGTATTTATACAAAGGGTAATCCGAGACCGGATAATTTGTTGGTGCTCTATTTCATAGATCCGTTAAGCCTGCGGGTGAAATTCCAAATGGAATGGTTTTTCAAAAATAGAACAGTTTTATCGATAACAGTGAACTAATAGTTCACTGTTGACCGCCTCGTTGGTCGAGTGGCTAGCATACACGCCTAACTACACCGATCATCAACGAGGCTAGGGTTCGATTCCCGACGGTGGTAAACATTTGTGTGACGAACATTTAGATGTCTGCATTTCCGGGTCTGGTTGTTTATTAAATTTATTCTAGTATGTATTTAAGTATTTCTATGTATTAGAATCGTTGATTAACACCCATAACACAAGCATATAATTTGCTTACTTAGGGGTTAGATTCAATTTGTGTAACTTGTCCAGGGATATTTATTTATTATTATTATTTATTTATAATAGTAATAATGTCCGAATGATGAGTGATATACCAGCGGATAGCAGTATATCAAAGCAACTAGCGGCCCGCCCTGGCTTCGCACGGTTATGAAATATACATATTATAATCTTTCCTCTTCAATCACTTTATCTATTTAAAACAAAACTGCATCAAACTCCGTTGCGTAGTTTCAAAGATTTAAGCATACAAATGGACAGAGGAAACGACTTTGCTTTTTACTATGTTGTGCAGAGCAAAGAGGTTAGACTTTAGTTTTGGCGCCATTGAAAGAAAATATGGTCGTAATTTTGAATTTCGTGTACATATTGAGGAAAATTGACCAATTTTGTATAATTATGTTTAGTTAAGGTCCACAAGTGAAGAACATTAAGAAATTAATGTAGTTATCGAAAGTTGATCTTTTTTTTTACTAAAACAAAAGATTCTAACAGTACCTACATTGGCAACCTGATTTTGCAATGGCAAGATTCTTTTGAAAATGTTTTATTGGCTATCCTAGCCATCTGACCAGAACATGGCAATGACGAGCATTGACATTATGGAATGGTATGGTGATAGAGTGGGTAAGGCGGTAGTACTAATTCTGCCAACTTTACCACCTTCTAACCACCTATATAAGTGGAGTATTACAGCTAGTTAAATTACTCTTTTCATAAAAGGGCGATGTGGTCCTTACATACCTACATTAAAAAAATATCATGTATGTATATGTCACGCCACTAAACTTTGATTTTATAAACATGTTGAATATTACTTAATCTTGTAAGGTTGTTTTATCATAAAAATATAAATATATGCTCAGAGATGTATTGAAATAAAGTTATAATGAATAAAAAAGTACTGGGGCATTTATTATGTAACCCAATCGTAGGCAAATGATTTTCTTGTGTAATGGGCGTGAAGATACTCTCTCTCTAGTCCACTATATTAACTTTAACATATAAATATTTGTAATAAATATATAATACCTAGTCATATAATACCCAGATCCGGTAATACAAACATCGGTGTTCATCGCAAAAACGCCTGTACAAGCACTTAATCGAATCCGCGCCTCGCGGTTATTCGATATAGTTAGGCGTGTACGTTAAGCGCTGGGCCAACGAGGCGGTCAAAGAAAAAAAATATCTCAAACGTGATTTGAATCTGCAACCTCTCACCTATCGCTCTAACCATTTAGGCTACTGAGGATTCAAATCATGTGCTAAAATTTTAATTATATTGTTAACGATTCAATGACTTTCGGTTGAATGATGATTGATGGAATGGTTCAATAATGTTTGAGATTTCATTCGTAATAATTCAAATTGTTAAGAAATATCAAGAAAATTCACATTCTACAACTCTCATACGAACTTACGATTAATGGAATTATAAATGCCATCAACCTTAGATAATGTTTTTTAATAGAGACCGGTCAACGTACGTATTAGAAATTACCTCAGAACGAGTCTCACGCTTTGATACCAGCTTGAATATATTTACATTTCCCGTTGCGCAGAGTTATTACCCGCTTCGTTAGATAAAATTATTGCAACCATAAAAACACACTCATCACATGCATATTGCATAAGCCTGAGATATTACCTAATTTTGAATATTCATGTATTCACATTAACATAATATTTTAATATGCACTGGAGATTCAGCTTATAAAATTACTGCAGCTTACCTCAAGTTTCGTACACATGCAAATGTTTTCCGACTACCTGCAGTTGTTTCCTCCTTCTTTTCAAGCTATTGCATAGCTTCTATCGCAGGCCTTGACCATGAAGACCGAATCCAGAAATTCCGTAACGAAAAAAACCTAACACCACTCACTCTGGCCGGCACAGCGCTGACACTTTTTAGTTTTGCCATCCATCGATGAATGACTTTATGACGCTTGTCTCTTTAGTTCAGCAACTCGCCTCTAGGTGGCATTGGTTGCATCGGCGTTACTGTGCATGCGTAATCCCCCTTACCCCAATCCCCAGATTTCGGGGCGAAGAAGGGCCTGCTTATGCAATAGCTTTACCGCGGCAGTCTCCGAGTGTCACACGTCTTTTTTTAACTTAGTATTTATTCGGTGAGAAATGTAATGAACCTATTGTTTGCTCTAATATCTTTGTAATAAACTGAATTTTTTTAGGGATGTTGTCAAACTAGGTGGGTCTTGCAAAAACTCACCAAATTGATTTAGAGATAACGGTTGCCCACTCCGACCAAGTTCTAGCACCCTCGTGTGACTTTGCACCGGAAGCGGACGTCCCCGTAAGATTTAGGAGACCCCGTCACGTTTTATTGGATCCCGCCGACCCGATAACGGCGGCCAACGCCAGCCTCCCACCTAATTCTAACACAAATTCAAAAAACGCCATGCTACACCGTTACCACCGGTCTTGGCGAAGAAGGACCTTTTTCTACCCAGCGCGTAACGCTGAACGTCCTCCAATTAATCCACCCAGTAACCAAAACGTATTACCAAGGCGAGGTTCGGTCTTCCTGGAGACAGCCCTTGTTGCAGACGTTGTAGGGAACAGCCCAATCCATTGAAGTAATGACGTCTCGGACTGAGCACTCTGCTCGCTAACAAGGTCCGCTGTTGTAAGTTATATGTAAGAAAAGTTGTAAAAACAGCGAGGTTAGCAACACATTAGCCAGTAAAAAAATCATCATTTCGTATAGGGTTCCATTTTCCATGCTTCTTGCGATTCCAAGGTTTTGGTTTGCAGGGAAGCTAATGCGACAGGCTTAACATAACAGCGACATGTACGCAACGCACGATTACTTGGTATTCATTATGCTTAATAAGGCATGGCATAATTTTGGTAAATAAGTATATTACCTGGTATACTTATAATCTTGGTAGTCCATTTGATTGTTTACCTTACTTTTTGCCAAAATGATGGCAAAATATATTGAGAGTTTTATACCCCACACAGTATTATACCCCACATACCCAGTATTAACATTAACAAAAGTAATACAAGTAACGTTATGTGACTTTTGTTACTGCAAATAAATTGACTCTCATTGAACTCAATGACATACTTTAATTTAAAATTTAGGTAGATATAATAAAATAGCACAGATATTTAAAAACGAATGAGTCGATATTTCAATTTCTCTTGAATGTAACACAAAAATGTAACTCGAAGACGAAAAACTCTATTAATTCACATAGCACAAAGGCAACGCAACTAGACTGTAACAATATATGGATGCAAAAGCAACGCAGCTAATGCTCGGCTGTCCTCTTACAGATAAAAAAATATCTGTCATTTACAATACCGGTACGCGACTGGCCAGTAATCAAAGATGTGCACAGATAGGCAATAATGTTTCTTCGAATCGTCAGCCAGGTATTTTCCTCGCCTCGTGGGACGTTGAACCTTGCACCTGTCATCGGTCCTTACCCCTCGCGATTTTTTCTTCGAGCCACTTCCGTTCCACATTTTTTGTCGACTGTCGATAACCTCTCGATCGCGCGGATACGCATCATTAGTAAATCGCTCGTTGCAACATCTTACATCTGTTTCTGAACGTAATAATATTGATGGCTTTGTATTTTTACCCACCTACAAGGCGAGGGTTATGTTTTGCATACATAACTTCATTGTTATAATACTATTTAAGTATTTCTTCGTATTGGTACCGTGGACTTTACACCCATAATACAAGCATGTACCTAGTTTCCTTAATTTTGGGTTACATTTAATTTGTATAACTTGTCCAAGAATATTTACTTTTTTATTTATTGATTTTATTCCCTTTTAAGTAATAATATGGATAATATTTATTAATTCTAATATTTTATTTGCGAATGTAGGTATGTTTGTTTCACTTCGCAACAGAACCATATTAAGGTATATATTCGTTTTTGTTTATGGAGATAGATAAGAGGCTAGAGACGAAACTACTTCTTATTTCGATATCCGAAGTGGTTCTATAGGATAGCTAAACATTAACACGCGGGTATAATTAAGAAAGGCCTTTTTTAATCGGAAGTTAATCAAAGATCCCGCATTTTTATTGATCTTGAACCTTGTTGAAAAATTGCACAGTTGCCCTTTGGCAACATAACAAAACACTTTTCGATAATCGCAAATCACCGGATTTCGAATAAAAGTTATAATTTTGGATTAGGGATTTTTGGATAAATGCTGTAAGCTTATCATAAACAAGGATTCAAGGTCGTTGGAAATTTATTCTTTACACTTCCACTTAAACTTCTTTCCGAAAAACATGAGTTTATTAGTTGATGAACATGGTGAAAGATTTCATCACCAAATTACAGAGGACAAGAGGCGACATCAGGATAGATGGGAGCCAATCGTGCTTGTAAATTGCAAACTAGTGTTGTAGCTTTCAGAGAAAAGCAATTAGCTTTACTCTTATAGCCAGTAGTGGCAGTAGTTCAACATCGCATACAGACATCAAATAGAACTACTTCAGTTCAAAAAAAGTTTTTTTTTATAGAATAACAATTATATGTTCCTTCTTTAAACAATTAAAAAAAGTTTATGAAATTTTTATGAAATAAATAAATGCGTACCTATATTTAATTTTATTAAAATATTTCAAATATGGACTATTATGATGGCGAATCATAATTATTATATACTGCCTTTTTTTTCTTTGTTACTTAGTGTAAACATAGAATTTCTTTCGCAGGGTTTTCTCAGACTGCTTTTCGAGCTCATGGTTGATTTAAGAATTACATAAATTTGTAACGAAAACCGCTTGTGTAGTTTATGAGAAGTTGAATGTTTTTTATCAATATTTCTAAGGGGTAGGGAAAAAACAAGCAGACGGATTACCGAATGTTTCGAAATACTTACCTATCGATTAAAGATTTTTACATACATACATATCTTCACGCCAAGTCCCTTACTGGGTAGGCAGAGAGTATCGAGTGCCAGATCTCACGATCCTGACAAACCTGTCTTGCTTCCTTCACATTCATAACCCTTTTCATACAAACACGCCGGTTTCGGAGACTCTTGACACCACCCTCGGATAATATCCGATTGATCTGATCGTGAAATGTCAGCCTTGGTCTCCCCGGGTACCTACATCCATCCACATTCGCATTGTATATCTGCTTTGTCAATCTTTCATCTGTCATTCTTTCCACATGACCGAACCAGCGGAGCATGCCCTTTCGCATTTTAACATTTTAAAGATTTTTAAATTGATAATAGTAGTTTTGCTCACTCGAGGTTAGAATGTAAGGCACCTTGTGTGGGCAAAGTGCCTTACTCTTACTCACTAAACCGGAACACAACAGTGAGCACTGAAGTTATATCTGTTGGAATAGGCTAGCTGATGGTACCAATCGAATTATCATCAACAACATCCACAGCCATGGTGTCAGTGATACACAAGTCCAAATTCATTTACTTTGCTCAATATAAAAAGTAAGTTGGACCCAGCATTAGAGAAGCCCTAAAGTTACTTTTTTTTTCGATTGTATCATTAAATGTGTGGGTGTTTATTAAATGTATTCTGGTATCTATTTAATCTATTTCTTTAATAATGTTAACCAAATTTAGATCAATGAGGAACAAAACGGATGTAACATGTCGAGCACTAAACATTAGTTTTATTGTTGTGATAATTAGGTTATGCGGGCTACTTAGAATAGTTCCAAATTACTTTTGATTGTATTTACTAAGTTTTTTAAAGAAATTTCCTCGTTAGACGAGGAGTCACATCGTTCACAGCTAATTCCACCAACCAATCGCGAAGCTCGATTTCTTATTGGTGTTGGTTGGTTGGTATCTCGTCTGTGTGCATATTGGATTTATAATGTTATTTATTTCAGTACTGTATAAATGCATATTTATTAGTATCTATGAGCAACACCTCTGGTAACTTGCTTACTTTTGGGTAAAAATAATTTGTGTGATTTGTGGAGGGATATTTATTTACGGATATTTATTTGTTTCGACAACGTAGAATAATTGAGATTTTCATACAAACTTTCATTACAGTAATTATGCATATCAAATTCATCAAAAATGTTTGAGCGGTTTAGCCGTGAAAGAGCAACATACAGATAGTCAGACTTTTGCGTTTATTATATCAGTATGGATATTAATTCATGAAAATAGTTTATAGCTATCGTTGAGTTATTGGGTACTTTGAAATGTTTAAATGACAATTTGATATCAAAACGTCTACGGCTCACCAAATTGGTACAACGTTACTAGGTAATTATTTCTACCAACGCAACATAACAATGCTAGCTTGCCCGTCTTTATGGTAGAGCTAGTAACCTGGTAATCTTACGTAAGACCTTGGACTTCCCAGTGTCAGGTTGGCAGCGCACTATTTATTACCTTATCATGACTTTTATTTCTTACAAAAAAATGTCAGCTTTAGGCGTATAATCTAAAAAAAATATAAAAAGAACAAAATAAAAAAGATTTATCGGTGTTAAACTTTACAAAAACATTTCGCGTGTCCATGTCATTGACACGCCAAGTTAGCGCGGTTTTATCTTTTTTAATTTTTATTATATAAAAAAAGGTGAAACGAACGGTGTTTGAAGTGCAGCCGAAATTAAGTGTTTTTTAGCTAAAACTTGAAGAGGTTATTGCTCCGCGCTACGCAACGTTGAATACAACCTTACTATAAGTTCTTACAGCCTTTTTACATTAAACAGACATTTTTTAGCTGCCCGTTCAAACGATTAAAATGACCACCGGTTCTTAGTTATCGCCTTCAAAATCTTACTTGAGCCGCTAGAAATAATTATTATAAATGGTTGTTTAACCCTTGAAAATTCTCAGATGTTAAATACTTAAAAATATAAATGTTGCCGGTCAAAACAATAGCAAAATCTTAGATATTAAAGTTATAAACATCTCAGTTATGCTAGTTAAAATGATAGCAAATTCTAAGTTGTTAAACCCTTAAAAAAATTAGTTCTGCCGATTTAAAACAACAGCAAAATTTTAGATGTTACAATTCGAAAATCTAAGTTATGCGGGTTAAAACAAAAGCTAAACCTTATTCTGTATTTAAGTTTTGAATAACCGCAAATGAATAATCGAGCAAAATATATCAAATGCTTAGCTTATTAAACTCTTAAATAAAATTAATTGTAAGCTGGTTAAAACAATAGCAAATTTTGTAGTTGTTAAACCTTTAAAAATTTAGCTGTGCCGATTAAAACAAAACTATAAATTGTTAGTTATTAACCCTTCCAAAATTTTAGTTGTGCTGGTTAAAGCAACAGATAATTATTTGTATCTTCACGCCCATATCCCAGAAGAGGTAGGCAGAGGTACAACTAAGGCACCCACGACTAGCCGAAGATACTAAGTCCCACAATGTGATAGGTGGTAAGCCTATCGCCGACCGGGCACAATTCCAATCCCGACCAATATTTTTTTTGTTAGAAGATTAGAAAAATCCAATTTTCTTTTTGTCAGCCAACCCGGGATTCGAACCCGGGACCTCATGCAGTCAAGTCCAACAAACGGACCGCTAGACCACAGAGGCGATATTTGTTATTAAACCCTTTAAAATTTTAGTGATTTCTTTCCAAGCATTACAATTATTATTACTTATGAAAAAAATTGGAAAAAAAAGAAATGAAGAAATGCGAGTGTATGTTTGTCCTTGTTTCACGTCGTAACGAAGCAGTTTTATAGTAAACTATTTATATGTAGACTTAGGTAAAAGGTAGAAGAGTCACATAGGCTACTTTTAATCTCAATGTTTAAACTGATTGCTCTGGGAGAGTTACATAACTTTAATACGCAGGCATAGCCTCTTGCAACACCTAGGCTATACTTATAAAAAACTGTTAAAGTAAATTCTGTACATGAAAGATATTTAATTAACAAGTGCAGGTGACTAATAATGAGCAGTAGAATATATTTTTAGCATTTTTTAGAATTTTTGTCTATCTATCCGCGAATCTACTAAACCGATCATAGCTAAATTTGGGTGGTAGGTACTTCAGGTTCAAAGAAAGGTAAGGGTAAAATTCAAAGTATAAATTAAACTAAAATTCATTAAGCTATAGTGTTTTAGTTGGATTTTGTAGTAAGTGCTTAATAATAATGTATTTTTAGAAAGTATGACAGATTGACAAAGCAAATATACAATGCGAATGTGGCTATAGGTACAAGGGAGGAGACCTATATTGACATTCCACGGTCAAATTGCTCGGGTGTTACCCGAGAGTGGTGTCTGGAGTCTCCGAAACGTGAGTGAGTGAGTGAGTCTCTCGGCGCGTTTATATGAAATAGGTACTTAAAGTGGAGGAACCTAGCCAACTTTGCCAGGGTCCTGAGGTTTGGTACTCGATACTATCTGCCTACCTCGTAAGGGGCTTGGCGTGACGATCTGTATGTATATTTTTGTAAATTTTAAGTTTGTAGTTTAGATATAACAGATACAACACGCAGTATAAAGTAAACAAATAACTTGAAATACGAAAATGTAGAGAAACGTTTAAGCGTACAGGGCATCTTAACACCAAATATTCCAGCAGGATAGGCAGAGAGTGCAAAATGAATAAAGTTCGCCGGTTCGGCTAGGAAAACAATAAATCTATGGGTCTACGTGTGGAGACCTATCTCGCGCTGTAGCCTGCTCGCTACTCGCCAGTTTCCTATTGTTCCACCTCCGTATGCATTCCTTTGGTTCACTCGGCCGACACTTGTATAAACAATAGCATTATTGAACATGACTTTTAACCACTACTAGACACCACTGTTGTGTGGTTTATTTATTTTTTAACTTTCTCCAAAAAGGATTACACCGATTGATATGACTTAGTACTTAATAAAATATTTATTTTTCTGATAATAAAAGGCAAAGAAGCAGACGAATTTTCTGAAGGTAAAAAGTTCATGCCACCTACGGCCAAGAATGGTAGTAGGAGTGGGTTGCCAATCGGAGGCCGGAATGTTAGGTCTCGAGCAAAAGAAAGTTTACCGGCTACCTTACTCTACGAACCAGATCACATCAACGGCAAGAACTGACGTTTTGGTGGCAAGAAAAGGTAAGGCGTTGGTACCAATCCGAGCGAGTCATTGCGAAGCTCTACCAACAAGTAGGAAAAAAAAGTATCTTCACGCCCATATCCCCGAAGAGGTAGGCAGAGGCACAACCAGGGCACCCACGACTAGCCGAAGATACTAAGTCCCACAGTGTGATAACCTATCACCAACAAGCCTATCACCAACCGGGCACATATCCTATCCCGAGCAACATTTTTTTTTATTATTAGAAAATTGGAGAAACCCAATTTTCTTTCGTTGCCCGACCCAGGATTCGAACCCGGGACCTCATGCAGTCAAGTCCAACAACTGAACCGCTAGAAGCTAGACTGACTAGACCAACAAGTAAATTTCCTTTTTTTAGTTTAAACCTTATCGCCTCTGTGGTCTAGCGGTCCAGGTGTTGGACTTAGCTTCATTAGGTCCCGGGATCGATTCCCGGGTCGGGTAACAAACGGAAAATGTGTTTTTTCCAATTTTCTGAAAAAAAATGTTGCTCGGGATTGGATGCGTGCCCGGTTGGCGATAGGTTTGCCGCCTATCACATTGTAGGACTTAGTTTCTTCGGCTGGTCGTGGGTGCGCTAGTTGTGCCTCTGCCTACCACTTTGGGGATATAGGCGTGAAGGTACTTACCTTATAACTAGAACCCTAAAAACTAACGTATAACCTAACACCCAATACTGACATAATGGTGGTAATTTTGTTGGGCATTCACTAAACTAATTTTAAGTTATCGCTGTCTTCTTTCAACGAAAGTAACAGAAAGAGACAAAACACTTTTAGTGCTGTCAAACTAGACCGTACAAGTCATTTTTACAGACGTTTAATCTATCAATCGAAAAATGTTGATTAAAAACATCACAATTTGGTATGTTCGGACTTATCTGACATGTCTATATCGTTCTATCTCTTTTGTTTTTGTTTCATTTGAAAAAGATAGCATGCATCTAAAATATGTGTAGTTTGTGAACAGCAGAATTACCAATAATATCTTCTAACTTGAATTTGAACAAATTAATACCAGCAGAATGAATTGCAATTTTAGTAGGGCACTTCATTGTTCATATAATATGGCGGACGCCACTAGATGACAGACCAGTTACTTTTTTATGTCCCTTAAATTGTGGGTATCAAATGAAAGATTCTATAAATTTTAAAGAAAGAAAAAAATTTCGCCCCAGATTGGATTTGAACCTGTAACCTTTCGTCTCAAGCCAACGAATGCTCTAACCATTTGAGCTACTGAGGATTCAAGTCCCGTGGCGAAATTTTTAATTCCCTTCTTACCCGTTAACGCGCTTTAAAATTTATAGACATGTAACCCAAGCACAGAGCCAGTGCCAAAATGAAAATACATCAAATGAAAGTGTTTAAAAAGTAATAAAGAAATAGGAAACATGATGTTTGGAAGAAAGAAAGAAAACATTTATTTGCAAACTAATTCACTACACATAACAAAATATAAATAAAAAAAACAAAAATAAAAAAGAAAAACTACTTAACTAAAATTAAGTTGTAAAAAGACAACGCAATTTAAACATAATTTTTACGGTGGTACTGTACTTAATACTTAATTAAAAATGTAGTAAGTCCCTACAAAGGAAGAACAATGAAGGTCGGAGGACGCAGCCGGTATGTCACCTCACTGACCTGACACTGGGAACTTTGTCTCCGACCTTACATTTCTTTAATCTATCCCACGACATAAAAGAACAGCGGCGAATCATTATTCCTTGCTCTCTTTTTTTTTGCATGCGACTGTACAATTGTTTTTTTTGTTTCTGGTAGTTGTAATTAAAAAAAATAAACTAAATTCAAATAACTACAAAATTTGCTTATGTATTTTTTTATGATATTGGAAGGTAAACAAGCAGATGATGATGATGAACTAGATGTCATAAGTTAAGTAATTTGCAATAAATTCATGTCATTAATGTACTGTGTCTTTAGTTCCAGTTTGGGTTTAAGGCCCCATACTTAGTCAGCCAGAAGAGCCAATCAGCGC
>NJDC01001657.1:60887-97655 GCA_002245475.1 Calephelis virginiensis | reverse complement strand
TAGATTGCTTGAAATCCATCTTAAGAAATTCATTATTAACATTGGCTGTTAGAGCTTTAAGATTAATTTTTTTTTTTGTTTCAACGTTCGTTCTAGTTCTATCCTATTATTAATATTATAAATGCGAAAGTTTGTAAGTATGGATGTATGGATGTTTGTTACTCTTTCACGCTCGAATGGGTGAACGGATTTGTCTGAAATTTGGAAGACAGATAGATTGTGACCTGGATTAACATATAGGCTATTTTTAATCCCGATCGCACACCGGGTTTCTGTGAAAACGCGGGCGAAGCCGCAGGTAGCAGCTAGTTACATATAAAACTTCAAATAACTTTTTCTTGATCATTAAAAATACATCATGCTGTCTCCTTTTCAGACAGACTTTTAAAAGGACATAACTGTATGTACCACTGCAATAAGTAAGAGGTAGAGCTGTGCGAAGAGTTATCCGAATTAGTATACCTACTCTTATCTTTTTCATGATAATGCTTGCACTTTTGGTCGTATTCCAATTTGATAAGTGGTAACCAGTAAAGTTACTTAATTAAAGTCTTGGCTTTAACTTTAACTTTGTTGGTTATTTTATTTTATATCTTACAAAATCCACATTTTCAGTGTTCCTCTAAACCGATTATCTATTAGACTACAACCCCAAGATTTATTGTACGTAATTTTCAAGCGAATTTAAAAAGGCTAGTTTGGTTTTTAATTTTTTTCAGATTTTGACTTCCATAATTAAAAAAAGACTTTTATTATTGACATCACTTTTGTTAGCCACACATCAGCGTAATATATTACTAGTTTATAGTCTGCTTGAATAAAAGCTTCTCATGTATACTTGCCAAAATATACAAAAGATTTAGGTTGTCAAAATCTGAGAGACTACTTAGGTACACCTACTTTTTTCTTTTTTTAACTACAGATAAGTAATCTGTATTTAAGTAAGTACCTTTGTTTTCTTTTATTACAGTTTCTATATTAGTTTTTATTAGGGTGTACCTATTATAACATACATGATACAACATAGACACATAATTTATTTTAATTGTCTCTGACATCTAGTTCATGAAGACCAAATGTAGAGCTGCCTCATCCGTTTAATAAAAGATGCGAGGAATCAGATATCATGTTAGTTGATACGAATTGTATCAGCTAAAATCTGATTCCTCGCTATTACATAATAAACAATAAGAAGCTACTTGCAAATATTATATATGTTTAATAAAATCCTCTGTAAAAATATATATCAAATTGATGACTAATATTAATGAAATAAAAACGCGTCCAGGTTTTAACTCCTTAAAATATAGAACTTGAAAATTTTATGCTATGATTATGATTAAAAATAATTAATTTCCAGTACACAGGTATTTTTGATAAAAAAATTGCTGTAAAATAAATTTCGTTAATAAAATTTTTAATTTCAAACATACCTGCCGCTGGCCCAAGGGTTGTTGCGAACAGCAGAAAACAGGTGGCTATAACGAGTTGCATGGTGGTTGGTCGCTCGGGTGCTTGCTAACTAGACAAGTAACTATCAGGGGTGCGCACACGCAACACGGGACACTCGGGCACACTGAGCTCGCGCTCTCCCGAACCCCCCCTTATAACAGTGACGCGTCCCGCGCGTACCACTACACAAACATTGTTAGAGATGTTTCTACGGTTGTGGCCGGTTACACAATATACATTGCTTTCTTAGATACTCTTTCGTGATATTACGAGAGTGTGAGTCGGTAATGGTGTTGCGCGTTGGGTTACTCGCCGCGTCCGTGGTAAGGCAGCCGCGGACATCCGGCCGGCGGACGCCCGGCGCCCGCGCACCTCGACACGGGAGTAGCGTTGCCAGGCGTCCGGATAAAGCCGGACACAGTCAGGCTTTTTGGTTGCATGTCCGGCCAAATTAGAGTGTGTCCGGCCTGTCCGGCTTTTCGCAGGCTTTTTACATTTCATGAACGACGATTTGGCATTCGATTTTATTTTTTAAAATTTAATATTTTTAAATATTTTTTTTAGAATTTAACAAGATTTGTGATAACAAAAAAAAACTTAGTTTTCAATACATATTTTTTGTTGGTACATTAGGTATGCTGAGACAAGATCCTTAATAATGTAGGCTTTTCTAACCAAATGTCCGGCCAAACTAGCTGGACTGTCCGGCTTTTAGGTTTGGCGACCTGGCAACCCTACACGGGAGTTATCTCAACAAATCGTACTAAGGTTGAATTCGCGGTCAATTTGTTCTTGTTGCGGTCGTCGCGAATTCTTCGCTTGTCCAAAGGGTTGTAGTTTTTTCTTGGATCACGATGCGGCCCTTTCAAGGGTACCTCGCTTTTGTTCCATCCTTCATCGATCGTCTGCCAAACGAAATGCAATTAACGCGCTAGTCCTAATTAATTGCGTCAAAGGCGAGTCATTAACGTTTTGAAAAGGCTTTTTAAAAGAGATGTTAAAAAATGAGAGAATCTTTCAACGAAATTTATTACTATAAGTATGTTTAATCTAAAATCAGTATAACTCTTTTCGATTTATAAAGAAAGCACACTCCTTTTTTACGTGTAAGTTTTTTTTGTGGAATTCGTTAATCTCTGACAATGGATAGGTAAATAACATGATTTTATTAAGCAGCTACAGTAAAAAGTATGCAATATTTTCGCTGCTTTCAAAGATAAAGATTTTCTAGACAAATTACACTAATTGATTAAACCTTAAAATAAAAAAGGAAGTTTATATTAAAAAGATTAACTTCCATTTTAGTTAACGATAGTCATACACAATTAAGTATTTATTTATTAATAAGATTGAAAACTTAAGTAAATATCCCGACTTAGAAATATATTTGTATATTCATCAAACTGTTACCTACCCCAGTCGGGAAGTGAACCTAAAGTTCCCGAATGTTCGGTGACGTAAAGCTAAGCTCTAATCCAAGAGCCCGGCAAAAATGATTATCATCAGAAAATAAACCATTGTAGTTAATGTTTTTTTATGATATCGGAAGACAAACAGGCCGACGGATTTCCTGATGGTAAGAAATTCACGCCGCCTAGAGACACCAATGGTGATAATGGTGCGTTGCCAACCTGAGGCCGGGATTATGTTTAGGCTTAGGCCTTTTTAGGCTTAGGCCTCGGACAGTGCTTTTATAAAAAAAGTAAGTACCTATTTACAGTCCCGTATATTCGACGATATAGCTAGAGGTGCAAACAGGGTATCTACGATTAGCCAAAGGTAGCCTTTACAACTTTATCTTTTCTGAGACTTGAGTGTGAAGATACTTACTTGATTATTATAAATAAATGGACGCAATATAACATTTTACAGTTACCTGTTTTACTAACAAAATAACAACATTATAATAAAGATTAAACAAACAAATAATAACTTATAATAAAGATTAAAAATAGATTTTTAAGTGGCTTTTTAAAATCAAAAATAAAAAATACCTCTAAATAGGGGATTCGCGGAAGAAAGTTTTAAAATAGAATAGAATAACTCTTTATTGTGCACTAAACGCAAAAAAATACACTAAAAAGAAAACTTAAAACTAAAACATACACAAAGGTGGCCTTATCGCCAAAACAGCGATCTTTTTCCAGGATCATAAGGTTTATGATATGGAGACATAATCTAAGAAATGTTGCACGATCTCAATACACAAAAAAAAATGTAATGCACACTATATCAAATTGAAATAAAATTATTTTAAGACAATGAAAAAAAAAGTATATTTTATCGAAGTCAGATTGAACTTAGAATGTGACGTTTAAAAATAATTTATATTTAAGTTGAAGTGTCTAACTTCTCACTATAATTACTGTGAATTGGTATAAAAATGAAAAACTACTGAAGCCTCCACACTTTGGTAAGTAGCTCCGACAGTTATCTTAAGATGTAGTCAAGTACTTGATAAGTAAGCTATAACAAATCTTTGAAATATTAGATATTTAACAAATTATATAATTTATTCTACAACTTTCCTCCAAGCTAGTTTTCGTAATAAAATAAATAATTACCCCAGAACAAATTATACATATATCTATATATATACTAATTTATCTACCTCCAAACTAAGCAAATTATGTGCCTGTGTCAGACAACGATACTAATACTTAAATAAATACCAATATAAATTTAATAAACACAACCGTAAATTTCTTAACATAAATGTCTGCCCCCGTCGGGAATGAAACCTAAGCCTCGCGTTTAGTCAGTGGAGTAGGCGTATACGCTAACCTCTTGGCCAACGCGGTGGTCAACGTTATTTATGAATGTTAGCCACAAAATAAGTCATACTCTTTAGATTTAGGTTTTTTGTAAAAATAGATTTTTATGACATACTAGCTGTCCCGGCGAACTTCGTTCCACCCGTTCAGGTTGTATGGGAAAAGTAAAGTATTGTTTTTCCAATTTTCCCTTCAATTTACCCGGTTTTTCTCTTCTTAAGAACGTTCTTCTGACAATAACTAACACAACAAAGAAATAATTATCCAAATCGGTTCAGTCGCTCCGAAGTTATGCGCATACCAACACCTTTAGCAATTCATTTTTATATTATAGAATAGCTGTAGTAGGTGTTTTGCTTATTTAGACACAAGTGGTAACTTAGGACAGTTGACTAAATGTTATTAAATGGAAAGAAAACAATGTAGGTCGATACTGCCATAAAAATAGCTTTCTTGAATAAATAAAAAAATAAAGTATAATCGCCTCTGTGGTCTAGCGGTCAAAGTATTGGACTTGCCTTCATGAGGTCCCGGGTTCGAATCCCGGGTGGGGCAACAAAAAAACGGTATTTCCAATTTTCTAAATAAAAAAATTTGTCGGGGTTGGATATGTGCCTGGTTGGCGATAGGTTTACCACCTATAATGTTGTGGGATTTAATGTCTTCGGCTAGTCGTGGGTGCCCTGGTTGTGCCTCTGCCTACACCTTCGGGAATACGGGCGTGAAGTTATTCACTTTCTGAAATAAAAGGGCTTATCACTCATATAATGGGCTTGTTATGCTCAAATTGATAAACTGTATATTCAGGAAACTCTAATCCTTTAAATGTAAAAGGTTTTTTGTAAGAATATTGGCTTTTTGTTAATAACGAAACATCTCCTTGAATTTTTTACCCATATGGATCTAACCCCAAAATAACAAAATGTTATGAGTGTAAAGGATACTAACACAAAAAAAATACTAGGATCAGTTTATCAAATATCCAAAGCTAGAAATAGAGACATCATACAAAGGCCTGCATCAAGAACGAACACGAACCTCGTGGTTTTGCTATCTAGGGTCATTAGACGAGTACGCTAAGCTTTTGCCAACGGTGCGATCAAAGATGGAAGCAAAATAAGGTAGAAGGTATGAATTGCTCTTTTCTTCTGGACGTTAAAGTTGTATCGCTTAATAAGCCTCCATAAAAAATCCTGATAATCTCAAATAACTTCCATTAAAAAGATTTCGAAGGAAACTATATCTTTAATATATATAAATCTCGTGTCACTGTTTGTCCTCAATGGACTCCTAAACCACTTAACCGATTATAATAAAATTCGCACACCATGTGCAGTTTGACCTAACTTGAAAGATAGGATAGCTTACATCTCAATTTATCGCGGGCGAAGCCGCGGGTAACAGCTAGTAATATATATATACTATGTAATATAAAACTAGGAAACTATAACTATTTACTTGACATTATACTATGTTTATATTTATACTAGAAAACATATTATAGTGTCAAGGATTTTCTTGTAGACAAGAATTTATAGTAAAATAATTGTAATAATTAACCAAATATAATGAAAGTTATGTATGCCGAGGAGTTTGTTTCGCCGTTTCTTATCCTGTCTGGCTAGGTTTGGAAACGGTAGTAGTTTACGGTAGACAGGGTTAAATTTAATTATAGTTTTAAAATGTTGGGTAATAAATAATTAAACCAGTTATAAATATAACTAATTGGTTTGAAGTTAAAATATATGTAATGAAATAATATTTTTTGTAAATATTAAAACATTTAAATACCAAAATATGGTAGAATATGTTGATATACTTATATATTTTTGTAACATCTCATTTACACACATATTCCGCAAATAAATAATTTTCTTTATTTCTTAAGATATAACTTATCAGCGTCGTTAGGTTGTAGTAGTTTTCCTTCATACTCGTATCATACAGAAGCTGTACACGTAATTTATTCGCAGATAGACAAACTCTCGCTTTTATTAATATATTATATTTATTATTAATCACTACATAGTATGAAACAAAGTCGCGATCTTTGTCCCTTTGTATACTTACATTTTACAAACTACGCAACGAATTTTGATGCGGTTTTTTTAATAGATAAAGTGTTTAAAGAGGAAATTTAATTTGTATATTTTATACCCGTGCGAAGCCGGGGCGGACCGATAGTATATTATATAAATAATATTAGTACAGTAGAAATTTCTTACAAACATCATCTTAAAGTGGTTAACCATTCAAATATTGGTAGTATTAGTGGTAGTGTACAGTACATAGGATTAAAATTAATCTACCTTTAAATAATTTTATTTGTTATAATTTATTACATATAATAATAATTATTATTTGTAATAAATCATGAAACTTACTAAACATATAAATAAATAAAATTTATATAAATATTTAATTTCTTTAAATTTAATTACACACTTGCAAACTACTATGTGATAGAATATGTTGTATTCTTAAACATCTTTGTAACAACTTTTTAACACACATATTCCGCAAATAAATAATTTTCATTTCATTTAATTTCTTTGCATTACTGATCCCAAATTATTTGGATACTATACTAATAAGGGCCACTTGCACGTTCCTAGGTTAAGTTTAATAACGGTTTAAACTGTCAAATATATACTTAATTAGTCGTATGTTAGAAGCTAACTTTAAGTTAAATATTTAACATGCAAGTGGGCCTTAGTGTTATGTCTGTAATTTTTAAACTTTTGAGTGTAGGAAATTATAGAACGTTTTGCAACGCACTTTTTACAAAAAAAAAAAAGATTTAATGAAATTCAACTACATTTTAATGAATTATAGCCCAATTGACATTTTAGTTTTTTCACAAACAGATAGGTTTAGGATAGGAAGTTGCTTACTTTTTGGGTTAAATTCAATATGGGAACCTACCTATGGATATTTATTATTATTTAAAGAAGAATAACGTAAACTTTTATTTCCACACGGGAGCAGACACAAACAATTTCACCTTTTTATGTTAAACTTCTTTATATACTCGTTTTCTGAGTTTCTTACTAGCTAAACTGCATTTGTTTCGTCATCCTTCATTTCTTGATCCACCAGACACACACACACACACACACACACACACNCACACACACACACACACACACACATAAATACAAACACACACACACACACATACACACACACACACAGACACACACGTATACACACGCACACACACAAAATTCTCCTTCGTTTTTTTCGGTGATTAACAAAATTTCAACAATCCTAATGCTCAAACGCTATCCCGAAGTCGATTGGATTACTTAATTAATTGTTGATAAACTCTCTCACAGAAACGAACCGGATTCATTTCGTTATATTTGGGTGCTATTTGACTAATGATCAAGTTATATCGATATCTTTGGTAATTAATTTTCTCCTTACTCTTTTTTAATTAAGTTGACGTATCGCTCTACTTCAGTGACAGTACGATATTTTTCTTCCAGTTTTAAAATGTGCAATTTCGATATCAATAAATGAAATGCAATTTTTCACGAAAGATGTCGAAAACACTCTGTAATGATACAAAAATTTTAAAATATCCTTATTAAGGTTTCATTAATTATTTGCAATTTCTTTAACTCATTTTATTGATAATCTATCTATCTGCTAATACATTTCGTGTATAGCTACTGTATGATACGAGTATGAAGAAAAACTACTACAACCAAACGACGCTGATAAGCTCTCTACATATAAGTTATATCTTATTAAGCGATACAACTTAAACGTCCAGAACAAAAGAGTAATTCATACCTTCTACCTTAGCATGCTTCCATCTTTTATCGCATCGTTGGCGAAAGCTTAGCGTACTCGTCTAATGAAAAAGTTGAATGAATTTATTATACGTGCACATGACTTTAGACAATAACTCAAACTACATTTAATGTAACGAAAAAATAATACCTTATGGGCCGCTGGCACATTCCTAGTTTACATTTAATAAAAAGATAAACTTTCAAATATAAATTATTGTTTTTTATGTTATTAGTATAAATTATAATATAAATTAATTTAACCCCAGTCAAAATCCAACTCCGAGTTAAATCCTTAACCTAGGTGGCCCTATATAACTTATTGGCCCTACTCTCAAAAATCACTGAGCCACAGCTTCAAATTATGTGCCTAGAGTAGGCATACTGTTTCAAGTTTTACTCTTCATGTTAAATCGTCTCACCTACTCTTTTCTTTCTTTAGGTTTTGGCCTTCACGTTAGTATTTTGCCATTAGTCAAGTAGACATTTGCATCAAATTTTATAACAATTTTAATCAATTATAATTAGTCATCAGTCATAAGTCGTCAGTAAGTCATGTGAAACTCTTGGGTAAAGCGTTTGCCTCGTTACTCAAGCTCATATAATGAGATTTGTCGGCAACGAGGAAATAAACGATACGCTAATTTCTTCATGATTATTTTATTTGTACACTTTCACTGAACAAAATTGTACAAAATGCCACCAAAATTGACTAATTTCACTCAATATCAACATGAAATTTAATATTTATGAATAAACTTCGACCGTCTTTTCTCTCGATGGCGCCAAAACCCTCACCTACTCAAAAACTAGTAAAGTTAATAGTAGGGAAGCTCAAGATGCTAAGTGCGTCCAGTAGACGGAATAAATAATTAAACAACTTGGTAAATCTTACAATTTTTTACTGCAGAAAAACTGAATTGAGAGACTTGTTTTCTTTACAAGTTATGTTTTTGATGAAAATGTAACCGCTCGTTTGCTTCCTATTGATGATAAGCGAAATTAAATTGTGATAATCACCGCCTATAGCATTAACTTTTTACATGTGACTTCACTCGCAGCTGTCTTCACAATTTACTGTTCAATATCTTTATATATAATATAATTCTTGTGTTAGTGTGTTTGTCACTGAACTCCTTCTAGACGACTGGACCGATGTTGGTGAAAGTTTTCGTGTGTGTTCAAGGGAATTCTTAAATGGTTTAGATTCACAATTTGGTCTCCTGGAAAATGTATTTTTAATTATTTTTTTAATAAGTAGTTGTTGATTTTAGAATGTTTCACAATGGATCCGACAGACTGCGCTACTGTCGAAGCATTAATGTCAAGCGATACGAAGTTTGCTCGGTCAGCTAGTCTATATATAAGTGGTGTTAGTAACACTATTTATAAATTAAGAACGGCTGAACTGATTTGACTGAAAGTTGATAGGGAGGGAGCTTCGAACCAGGTGAAGGGCAAAGGATGCCTTTTATCTATACGATTGTGAGGAAACTAGGAAAAACAACAGTTTAATTTTTCCAATCGCCTCTGTGGTCTAGCGGTTCAGGTGTTGGGCTTGACTGCACGAGGCCCCGGGTTCGATTCCCGGGTCGGGCAACAAAAAGAAAATTAGGTTTTTCCAATTTTCTAATAATAAAAAAAAGTGGTGTCAAGAGTCTCCGAAACCGGCGTGTTTGTATGAAAAGGGTTATGAATGTGAAGGAAGCAAGACAGGTTTGTCAGGATCGTGAGGTCTGGCACTCGATACTCTCTGCCTACCCCGTAAGGGACTTGGCGTGAAGATATGTATGTATAAAAAAAAGTTGCTCGGGATTGGATATGTGCCCGGTTGGCGATAGGCTTGCCACCTATCACATTGTGGGACTGTCTTCAACTAGTCGTGGGTGCTCTAATTGTATCTATTATCTTCGAGGATATAGGTGTGAAAATATATTTTATTTCGTATAAAAAAATACAATCTACAACACAAACATAAAAAAAATATCTAATAGAGACATTTTCTTTTTAAGTATTTATCATAAGCAAAGAATATTTTAAAACCAAAACTTAAAATAAAATATTAATACTATAAAACGAAAGTTTGTATGTCTGTTTGTTTGTTACTATTTGACGTAAAAACTGCTGAACTAATTTTCATGAAATTTGGGACAAATATAAAGGGAATCTGGATTAACACACAGGATGTTTTGTATCCCGAAAAAATGTTTCTGTGGGACCATTAACCATGCGGGCAACCCCACGGGCAACAGTTAACATTACATTAAAAAAACACGGTGCTGCCAGCCGAACTTATAAGAGAAAATATCATGAATATATCTCTTTCAAAGCAAGGTATCACTGACCTGGTACAATGTAGATGTCTATATCAGTCGGCCCACTCTCCTCACGTTATTATACGTTTTTACTAACTCTTAACCGTAATTACCGAGTACTGCACCAGCTATGGTGAAGTCGGTATTGTTTTTTGCAGTGACCTTTGAAATCGTATTACATCTTACGTATTACTACACTTACCACTCGTTTTTTATCACATAAGTATTGCTTAGTTGTTCTATTTTTATATCCCTTGGCGCGAGGGGCGTTAACGTGTCTATCTAAGAACTACAGCCTGATATACTTTATTTTTATAGCAAAAGACAGCAAACAAGCTCACGGATTCCCTAATGGTAAGAGATAACATTCCCCGTGTTGGGCCGGGCTCCTTTGCAGAATAGACCATCTGCCTTCCTGGCAGGCAGCTCGTAAAAGGCGAGCATAGGCTTACCGTCACTAACATCGTGATATCTGACTAGGTGATAGAGTTTAGCAGCGACTCACCCGGATTGGTACCGCCACTTTATCTATTCCTGCCGCCATAACGTCATGATGGCAACGCACCATTACCCCCTTTGGTGTCTCTAGGCCGCGTGAATTTCTTACCATCAGGAAATCCATCTGCTTGTTTTCATTCCAATATCATAAATAAAAAGAGCAATCTATAGACACCATATATGTATCCGGTGGCCGAGGTGTTAGGCCACTTACATACATACATATCTTCACGCCATATCCCTTACGTGGTAGGCAGAGAGTATCGAGTGCCAAACCTCACGATCCTGACTTCCTTCACACTCATTACCCTTTTTACGCAAACACGCTGGTTTCGGAGACTCTTGACACTACCCTCGGATAATATCTGGGCGATCTGATCCTGGAACGTCGACCTTGGTCTCCCCGGGTACCTACATTTTAGGCCAATCGTGCAAGTGTACCGGCTACCCTTTGAACTGAAACATGACATTGTCATTATGGAGGCTGGAATAGGCAAGGCGGTGAATCCCTACCCGGGTTAGTTGCTCCGCAGTACTCTACTACCAGTGGTTTTGTTGGTAGTAACCTATTTAAGCTTTGCTCGCCTCTGACGAGCTGCCAAGTAGGATAGCTAATGGTCTATCTACACAGGAGACCCGGACTAACACAGGGAAAATTTTGGTTAATTTTCTACGTACGTAAAAAAGGTTTGCCTCTTCTTTCATCTTTCGTATTGCAAACGAAGGAATACGCTGAGTACAGCAGTATTTCAAGAAAATTGCAATTTGTACATTTTCAAAGCCAAAGTAAAGGCTGCTTCTAGCTTAATATCCCTCCATTTTTTACCCCAATGTCACTTTCCATCAGATATGTGTGTGTCATGTCTGTGTCATTATGCTAACCCTATTTTAAAAGAATTTAGATGATTTAGCCAGACAAGACTTGGCATGACACACTGGCCTTTTTTTTTTAATGTAAGTCGCTGGCGCCAGTGAGTATTGGACAAAGATACATGTGAATGTAAGTAATTGAAACATTAGAGCAATTCTGAAGGCGGCGCAAATAATTTCAGCATAGACCGACATGAATAATTGTACTGTTTTAGATAGAGTAAATTGAAGCTGTTGTTATCAATAAATTAAATATATTTATAACTATACTTTTATGTTATAGCTTTGGAAAACGAATATTATTTTACATAGTTATACAATTTATTAAATAATATTGTTTCAAAGTAAAAAAAAGTTTCTCAAAGTAATTTATTAAAAAATATCCTTAGGCGAAAAATAAATAACATCGGTTATTAAAAACTGTTGTTGCACGCAAAGCAGCGGCCAACAGCTAGTGAATAATAAATCCTTCTGTCTATTTTACATCACATCGCCCCATAGACTAATAATAAACCTGTAAATCTCGTATAATAACATCCTCGTAATGTTATTAAACTCATCGTAATAGATATGCCTTTAGCATGACTGTCACACAAACATCCAACATTATCGTGCGCAATTGAAATTAGGGTTACCACCTCCTAGTTGTCTAAATTCAAAACACCAAAAACGCCCAATTCAATTGTCAATTTTATTTTGAACTCAAGTGCTCATACTCAAAATTTAACCTGCACCATGATTTTTTGCAACTTTATTACATTTATTTAAATACCAACCTAAGGTTGTTAAATTTATGATTAGGTTTAACTGTTCTTAAGATGAATATAATTCCCGTTGCATGGACGGCGGCTCCCGGAGGTGGCAACCCTGGTTAAAGTAGATTGTATTAAACACGTTTCAGGTAATAGTATGTAATGGTACCAATTACACTTCTAACTTCCTTATCTTTACGCACTAATAGATTACAACGACACCATCAAAATTAATTACATAGAGTGGTAGCAATGTTATCGAGACTAAATTTGTGGATGGCTATAGGCGGTGCATATATCTTTACGCACTGATAGATTACAATGACACCATTAAGATTAATTACATAGAATGGTAGTTACAATGTTATCGAGACTGATTTCGTGGATGGCTATAGGCGGCGCATATATCTTTATGCACTGATAAATTTTTACAACCTACGACGTTTAAAACGTAAAGTAGGAAAAACAATATTTTAATTTTCCTCATAAAAACTGCCAATGTACATTATTATCTACCCGGTTCATTATGTTACTTAATAACTTTGAAACCAAGTCTTTCAAGTGGATTTTAAAGACGTTCTAGACGATTGTAAATACGCCTTTCAACAAAGATAAGCTTGGACTTTGTTTTCATACTCCGATTATTTTTAAATTTGTATTAAATGTACGTTCCAGACGGGGCATAAACCAACGTTTACAACTTTCTAGAATTCCTATTATAATTTTTCGTTTTTTCACCCATTAATTATGATAAATACCCACCTAACATAACAAACATTAAATATTATTGTTTGACGTCATCTATATTTAGATTTATGCTTATAATCTGTACTTAGTAGGTCTACATAGGGTATTTTATTACCCTGGGGAATGTGGCCATTAAATCTATCATAAATTACCCAGATATGCGAAAGCACTTTTACATTACTGCAACATAAATCTATTGTAATTAAATTTTAATTATTTTTCATTATTACAACTATCCTATCTGTACCCAACTTTTAATACGTTTTTATTTTCTACGCTGTCTGTGGAAGAAAACCAAACCCCTTCTATGGTCTAGTCGTCCAATGTTGGCATTGACTGCATGAGTTCTCGGGTTCGATTCCAGGATCGGGCAAATCAAAATGTCTTTCCTGGGATTGAAAAAGTGCCCGGTTGGCGATAGGTTTGCCACTTATCACATTGTGGGACTTAGTACGAGTACCTCCGACTTATCGTGTCGACGTCGACTAAATTAGGTTAAGGTTGCATCTCTGCCTATATGCTTTTCTCTCAGAATAAGTAGATAAATCAAAGACAATATTATAATATATATATTTACTAATGTATTTATGAAATCACTACATAGTATATAAGGTAGCTTCTTGCGTCTGTCCGTATGTACACTTCGATCTTTAAAACTATTTAGCACGGGTTTTTTTTTGCGGTTTTTTACTAAATAGAGTGATCGAAGAGGAAGCTTTAAATGCGACGCTCGGACGGACTGCTAGTATAATAATATATTTACTTACTCGGAATGTACTAAGGAATGAACCCCTTAGTACGAGTGTTATGTAATTTTACATAATAGTCTTATTATATTCATCTTTAATCATTAATTAATTATTAGTTATAGGTATTTTGTTTAATCGATTAATTTGACATTTTTTATGACAATGGAAGGCAAAGAAGCAGACGGATCTCCTGATGGTAAGAAATTCACGCCGCCTAGAGACACCAAAAGTGGTACCTAATGGTGCGTTGCCAACCTCAGTCCGGGATGCTAAGGTTCGAGTAAAAGTAAGTTTACCGGCTACCTTACCCTCCAAACCGGAACACGTCATGACGTTATGGCGGCAAAAATAGGTAAGGCGGTGGTACCAAACCGGGTGAGTCGCTGCGAAACTCTACAACCTAGTCAGATGTCACGGTTCTAGTGACGGTAAGCCTTTGCTCGCCTTTTACGAGCTGCCTGGCAGGAAGGCAGATGGTATATTCTGCAAAAGAGCCAGGACCAACATGGGGTATTACTACGAAAGTGGGTTGGATAACTTGTAACTTTAACGTTATAGTGTGTTTTTACGTGTAGTGTCGTCTGTTTTTTTTTTCATTTTCAATAATACGCTTGTTATGTAAGCAAAAACATCCGTACCCGTTATTATAATAAAGTCACTGCCCTCTCTGAACAAATTATAATAAAAAGTGCACTTATTGTTGCACTTACACAAATTACAAAAAACCTAAGCGCAGACAACTGTCGAGTGAATATTAGATTTATTTTGAAATAGCACGTAAATTGTGTGGCGCACTTCAAAGATTCCGCCGCTTGCTTCACTTGAGCATGCAGCTTTGAAAAGTACGTTAATTGGTGAGTCCGGACTGGCAGGAGACTCTGACCCCGGCTTACACATTCTATTTACATAATAGACCCTCTGACCGAAATTGAAAGGATGGGTCGTGTAAACACTCGAATAATTAGTAAATATTGTAGTAATGTAGTACTATTTAAGTTATGCGCTTCGGCTATATTCGTCAAGTTTCGGAAATCCGAATGTATTTTAAAGATATCTATATAGAGTTGTTGTAACATAATAAATCATTTCGCTTAAATTAAGATCAGGGTCAGCCAATTTAAAAATAAATGTATAAATTGTAAAGATTAAAAAGTTTAAAGCCGAAGCGCATAATTTAAATAATAGTACTGTACGTTCGTTATGGAAGGGCTTATTATTCTATGTACTTACATATATAATTGAAGCAGGATTTCACCGTCGAACATAAACACGTTTAGTCTATTGTCGAATGTCGATCGTAAGTGTTAATCATGTCACACTTGACATGATTGACATGTAAAAAAAAATTTGGATATTGCAAATAATTTGTTGCAATTGACATGACAATGTTGACATGACTGACACTTCGAAGTTGACACGATTGACATGTCAAATTCGTCATGATTGCCATGTCAAAGTTGACATGATGTGTCAAATAAATTTTAGCATTTTGATATAAAACTCGTTTACGTGGTAAGTAGATTCTTAGGTGTTGAGGATAAGAGTATTGTAAATTTTAAAAGAGTACTTGTAAGAACTTATGAACGAGATCACTGATAAATATTGAACTCGTTTACACTGAACTTAGTTTCACTAAACTCGGTTTTCAATATGATTTTCTTTCTTTAAAATTTATAGAAATTTCAATATGATTGGTGAAATAAACTGGAAACGTTCAAAAATCAACTTCAATTTTTAAATATTATGATATTTGACGCTCAAATTTAAGTAACTATTAAGCCTTAACAACATCATTTTATTAATTTCTTGCCAGCCCAGCGAATTTCATGCCTCTTAATACAAACCGCTACCAGCAGTTCTATGGATTTAATCATTTTCACAGCTATTGTTATCATAAGACCTTCTCCTGTTAATAACTAGCACAACAAAAAAAAGAAAGCCGTTCAGGCGTGATACGACGACCACGCGAAATAGGGTTTCATTTTTATATATATGGATTGAAATATTATGGTGATTAATGGTGAACAATGGTGATTAGTCTGGAGACTGAACCCTAGCAACGCTATTTTAGGTTAATGAAATTTGCTGATAAACAAAAAATCTCCTACTTAGACAACAATATCCTAATCCTATCCTAATTCTAATTTTTATCCTATTAATACTATTTATGCGAAAGTTTGTTTGTTGGTTTGTTACTCCTTCACGCAAAAACTGCTGAACTGATTTTCAAGAAATTTGGCACACATAGAGGATTACTCGGAGTAATGCATAGAATAATTTTAATCCTGCTAAAATGTTCCTATGGGACCATTAACCGCCGCCGCCGCGCGCTAGCTCCTACTAGCTGTTAAACGCCTCGTTTAAAAACTAGTAGTATTATAAATGAGAAAGTAAGAATGTTTTATAACAATTGTTTTATTACTCTTTCACGCCCAAACTACGAAACGGAACTACAATTTATCTATACTAATATTATAAAGAGGAAATGTTTGTTTTTTTTGTTTGTTTGAAATGAATAGGCTCCGAAACTACTAGACCGATTTCAAAAATTCTTTCAACCTTAGAATGCTACATTATCCCTGAGTGACATAGGCTTGGCTTTATCAAAATCGGTGCAGTATAAGCCAAGTTACGCAGGCGAAGCTGCGTGAAACTGCTAGTAAAAAATATAACTTGGTACACAGGCATATAAAAGAAAAAAAATCGCCTTCATAATAGCATTGGGCGTTTTGTTTACTTTGAGGTTAGATAATTATTTTGACATAATTTTTTTACAGAGACAATTAGGTATATACTTTTATTTTTAACTGACTCTAAATAAAGAGGTTATATGTTCGACTCCTTTGTCTATTTTGTTCTATGTATGTAACTCGATTTCACCGTCATTTGAACCGATATTAACTATGAATATTGCATAAATATAAATCTTTAAAAAAAATCTCAGCTAAAAATCTAAAATAAACCTTGACCATGACCTTTTGTACACGTCTTAGTTTTAAAGTTTATGCAAGTTTTTTGTGTCATGAATAAATAAATGACATATGATTTTAAAAAAGCGACAAAAGAAATGCTATTGCCATTCGTTAACGCATGCTGCAACGACTTTTTGCGCATAAGATTTGTTTTTGGGCCTTTGCTTTTTTTATGATAATAGAAGGCAAACAAGCAGACAGATTTAATTGTAAAAAATTCACGCCGCCTAGAGACACTAAAGGTGGTAATGGTGCGTTGCCAACCTGAGGCCGGGATTTTAAGCCTCGAGCAAAAGTTTTTGAACATTTACCATACTAGTTCCTTAAGTGTTGGCTTAATCATGTAATATCCTTATTATGATTTGTATATTGACCGTCCTCTGTTGATCATCTGCATCCTGCTTGCATCTTGTAGCGGGCCACGGTCGCCAAATAATTGTATTTGTCGTCGGCTATTTGACATGACTACAAATTTTATGTCAATATATTGAGGACAAGTTCTTTGTACTTACGTTGAAGTGACATGAGTACAAATTTTATGTCAATATATTGAGGACAAGTTCTTTGTACTTACGTTGAAGTGAGATTGTTTATAGAAGAGGGGGCAAAGATGCATTTCAGTTGATGGTAAGTGGTCACCACCGTCCATGGATATCTACAACGCCAGGCAAGACAACGAAAATCCTAGACTATATTGTTATAATCATGGTTTTTACCTAGTACCTAATAGGAATGTGGTAGGTAATAGCTTAAATGTAAAAGCTAGCAATATCTTAACTTGCCGAATATTCCGCACGGTTTTACGTAGTCTTTATAAAAATTATCTTTTTTGTTTGAATAACTTCACGCCCATATTCTCGAAGAGTTAGGCAGAGGAACAACTAGGGCACCCGCGACTTGCCGAAGACACTAAGTCCCACAATGTGATAGGTGGTAACCCTTCGCCAACCGGGACGTTTAGTACTTATTATTATGTGAATCGGGCACATATCCAAACCCAATCAACATTTTTTTTATTAGAAAATTGGAAAGATCAATTTTTTTTGTTGCCACAGAGGCCATTATTGTTTGAAATTTTAATTTCAATAAAGATCCGGCAAGTGGTTTTGAGGTATAATTAATTATTTACTCATACGACATAATAAAATAGTTTAAGCGCAGTTAAACTACAAAAAACCGACCCCGATTTCAAATAATGATGCTGTCTAAATACACAAAAATTGAGTATTTTTCTCTATTTCCCTGAGATTCCGACATCATACCCAGGTGGTCCTACCACCTCGAAAGTAAAATTAAAAGCTCTTTTAAATTAAAGATGATTTTTCTTAAATCGCTTTAGAAATAAGAAATACGAAGAACGCTGTATGAAATTCGGCGACAACATGTAGTTGTTTGTTTATACGTAAATTTATTTCATACGTCGATAAAGAAGTACAGAATTACAGAAGTCGAACATATAACATCCTCTTTTTTCGTAGTCGGTTATTTAAAGTCAGTATTTTTATTGTTACTAATATTTGGGTCTAACTGCGAGAACAAATCGCAGTTACAATGTATTTTTTTCAATAAAACAGTGAGTGTAAAACAACAACTCCATGTATAAGTCCTTTGTAAATATCACTATATATTATCTTCATTCATAGCTTGAACAAACAAAATAATTGTGTGCGTCTGTTTATTACCTTGCTTTTAACTTTAGTGCGTGGTAACTTAAGTTTCCTCCACCTATAACCTTACAAAGTTTACTGTAAGAACAAATGAATACCCACGTTTATATTCAGCTTTCAAACCAAGTATGAAATCGGCCAACCGAAGTATGAAATCGGTTTCGGTTTTCGTAGGTCTAACAATGTCATACGGCTAAACATTACCGTCCAGCTTTATTTAGGTACAGTAGTATTTTATTTACCCGTCTCATATGCATCTTTATATTCATCCTTTAATCACCTTCTAATCACCCCTTCAAAAATAGATGTATCGTGATGTAATCCAAAACATTGTTTTATCTGACCTAGGCAGTTCTAAGCTTATTCCATTTAATATCTATTCATCGTAAAAAACGATACTTAACTGAACATAAGAGAGATAATCAATAATAAAACTGACAAAGATATAAATGATATGAAAATTGATAAAAATCAATGAAATGTAGGGTAAAATAACTAACTTCTGACCATTTGACAAACTATTCAAAGTAGTGTCATGAAAGTTCTCATCGGCTTTCCAATCTACATACTACAGTTTTCTGCATGCAATGATTTATTACCTGAACTTTTGGATTGAGAAATCAATTTTGAACCTACTGTTTAAACAAGTAGATTCAAAACATATTTCAGATATGTAGATTTGAAAACCGATGTGAACTTTCATGACGCCACATCGAAATAAACAATGTGTCAAACTGATCAGAAGTAATAGTTAATTTACAAAGAAATTGTTTTACTTATGAAATTTAACGACGTCTAAATTCGCAATTCATAGAAACTAACTCCGTTCTGTGTAAAGGAAAACCTTCACGAAAATACTCTAAAATTAACACTTGAAAAATCGGTTTCGGTTTCGATCACAAAAGCTTTTCACTCCAACACTAAATTTTATCTATAGACGCAATATTTATTTAAAACTATGGGACTATTCACAAGATAATGCACTTAAAATGTATCAAAGAGAGTAAGCTTTAATGCGAAGAATGTTTTTGAATCTCTTTTTAATCGCATCCAACCGATGGCTATCGTATTGTTCTACATCATATGAGTTACATTCTCCTTTGATGCGAGTGGATAAAATAAAATTCACAGTTTTATCTTCACGATATTACTTTAATAGTTGCAAAAGGAGCAAGAGGTGTGAGATACGAGCCATACAATAAGTTTTTTCAAGCTTTGATATTACCAAGCCACGGAGAGCGTTTAATTGAGCGGGTGCATGACTCTCATGTTTGTATGGAACCAATAATAAGACCTCACATGCCGTCCCAATAAAACTATTTGGAATTGGTTATATTTAGATTGTAGATGCATTTGTTTTAAGTAAATGAAATGAAACTTTTTGTTTTTGCATTACAAAATTATTAAGCGTTCTAATATATACCTCGCCCCTGTGGTCTAGCGGTTCAGGTGTTGGACTTGACTGAATGAGGTCCCGGGTTCGAATCCCGAGGGCAACAATAAGAAAATGTGATTTTTCCAATATTCTAATAAAATAATGTTGCTCGGTATTTGATGTGCCCAGTTGACAATAGGTTTGCTACCTATCATATTGTAGGACAGTGTTTTCGGCTAGTTGTGGGTGTCCTAGTTGTGCCTCTGCCTACCTCTTAGGGGATATGGGCGTGAAGATACTTTATTTTCTAATATATACCTCATTGTAGTGTGCAACGACTTACGGCTATTTTAAATCATTTGAGCTCAACTTTTTGTAATTGTTCGGTTACATGCAAATTACAAATAACAGACGTTTACGCTCACGCCAAAAACTATTAAAAACATTTAAAAAAATAAATAAATAGGTATGTATATAAACTTTTTATTGTCGGTTGTCGTAGGTGCCTAATACCAATTGTTTATTAAAGGCAGTTTACATATTTTTTGTAAATTATTGTAATTAATGGCAGTATTGCGTTAAATAATTGTAATTATTGTAATCAATAAAGATACATAATCTACAATTGTTTAATTTAACTGTCTGTAATAGCATCATACAAAAACAACTTAATAGATTTCTATGAAACTTTAAATGATCACCATACAAAATTACATAAAAACTTACTGAGTCCAAGGCTATTTTATGGTTCAATATTAATATGTGAAGTGTTGGGCTCCTTTTTATGTAAATTGCGCCGAAGGAAAAGTATAACATTTGGCACACTTATAGTTTATGTGTAGAAGAAGTGCAGAAAGCTAATAATAATAAAAATGCTTATAAAGTGCATTAAATCGAAAAATAAATCATTACACATACTCCCATGCATATGACACACACAAACAAAAATCTTGATAACGTTAAAAGATCACAGATGGCGCCCAAACGATATTGATAAAGTTTGGAAACAAAGCAGTTGAACAAATGAAGATGGCGTTTTTATCAAAAAGATAATAACCGATAGAACCTTAATAATGTTTGATATGAAACATAAAATCAATATTTTTTATTGAACTAGCGGCCCGCCCCGGCTTCGCTCGGTTATGAAATAAACATGTAAACCTTCCCTTTAATTACTATATCTATTAAAAAAACCGCATCAAAATCCGTTGCGTCGTTTTAAAGATTTAAGCATACAAAGGGACACAGGGACAAAGGAAGCGACCAAAGTTCGGTGAAGTTGTAAAAAATCGTAAGATTAGCAACAAATTAGTCATTCAAAAAAAAAAGGAAGCGACTTTGTTTTATACTATGTAGTGATAAGTTATTAAAATATATATGGTCGAATTTCGACCAACAGACGACTCTTTAAAACGGAAATATATAATATGATTATATTACAACTACATAGATCACGTACAACATAGTCAATAAAGTTGCAGGTATGGCTAGTTTGATCCTAATCTATACTAAGTCATTCAATTATCTGGTCAATTACATCTTAGATATTTGCATATAACTGTTTTTATGTCAATTGGGGATCCTTAAAGTTCATTAACGAAATCCATCATCATTTCTGTTTTTCCTCTCATTTTAATTAACTTATTTTGTTAACTGCTAGATTTTATATCATCGCCGAAAGTCAATTATTTTTTTTTATCTGTGGTCTAGCGGTTCAGGTTTTGGACTTGACTGTATGAAGTCCCGGATCGGGCAACAGAAAGAAAATTTGGTTTATCCAATTTCCTAAAAAATGTTGACCGGGATTAGATATGTGCCCGGTTGGCGATAGGCTTGACACCTATCACATTTTGGGACTTAGTGTCTTCGGTTGGTCATGGATGTACTGCCGCTGCCTACCTCTTCGGATATATTTGCGTGAAGATTATTACTTTTTTTTTGTTATTTACCTTCATTCGTATTTTTTTATGTACCTTTCATTTGTTGCAACTTGAAGAAAATTATCCGACACGTATATTGCTATTTACTTTACCCTTTTTTCTTCAAATTATTACATTATGGCTGCAACAATAAAACCAGCTTTGAAAAAAATTTCAATTTTGATAGCTGCCATTCAAATGTCAAATCAACATTTAATTTCCATTCATAGAAGAGCAGTAATCAACGGCCATTTATTGTCACTACTTGACTAATCGCCCCTGTGGTCTAGCGGTTGGGCATTGGAATTGACCTCCATAGGTCCCGGCTTCGACCGATTTTCTTGATAAAAAAATATAAATTTTCAATTTCTTAATAAAAATAACGTCTGGGATTGGATATGTGACCGATTGGCGATAGGCTTGCCACCTGTCACATTGTGGCACTTATTGTCTTCGGCTAATCTTAGGTTCACTGGTTATGCCTCTGCCAATATCTTCGGGGTTATGGGCGTGAAGAAACTTTTTCTACTTTTAAATATGAAAAAAAATGGTTGCCTGTAAAGTCGGTTTTACGGGCGAAGATTTTACGTGACAACGTCTTTTTTTCAGTAGAATATTTATTGATATGAATATTATTAGATTGCACAATAGGAACAAGGAATTGACTGAAAATAAGAAATGCACAAATTTTAACTATAGAAATATATTTTGCTTACTAAAACATTGTACCGGTCCGGCGGGCCTCTCTCTCGTTCGGTGACTCATCGTAACAGACGTGAGCTGGCGTTACACTTTTTCAAGAGTGATTCCGAGCCACAACCTAATTTAAGACGTTGTCACGTCAAAAACAAAGAGAAAAATAAGACGAAGCCGAACTACAAAGGTAAACTTAGACAGAACATAACTTCATAGCACGAAAAGTAGATTTTGTGTCGTACTAGAAATTGAAAGAGAAAGCAAAGAAGACAAGACAAGATAAGACAGACAGGAGCAAAGCTTAAAAATAAACGAAAGATAGGGTTTCCCCAAAGACTTACTACTACTACTTTTCTTGTAGTAGTAAGTTCAACTACATAAACATAATAATTTGATTCGTTTTTGTAATGTCTTATATTAACTTATTTATTACTTACCGCCACACACGACTTCGGTCGCGTACCAACTTATACATGTTTGGTATAAATTCCATACGTCATTCTAACTGTGAAGTTCGTTCAGTTGTTTTTACAAAAAACAGTAACAAATTTCCATCCATCCGCTCTTACAAACTTTGGCATTTCTTGTATTAGTAGGAAGCAGGTTTTAATTAGTAAACCTTCTCCTATATTATCCATTCAAAAGAATAAAAATATCCCAAATACTCCTGGACAAATTTTACAAATTGATCTAGCCCCAAAGTAATAAAAAAAAGAGTAGAATAAACATTTCTTGTTTTCATTTTTATTTTTGATATGCATGTGCTAGGGATGTTAGACAGTTATGCCAATACATTAAAATGCTTTAACAAATACCATTCAAATTTATCACATAAATGCCTGCTCCCTTTGGGAGAAAATCGAACCCGAGCCTAGGGGTTTGTTGGTGGAGTTAGGCGTTAGTCAACCCCCCGATTCCCGCAGGCAACGAAACGGTCAAACCTCGGCAGTTTCCTCCTAGTTTATCTTAGTTTCAAGTTGTGTTTTCAGCGTTTACTCAACCAGTGCCATACGGAACACACACTCTGCCAGTTCTACTCCCACTAGACCAGATTGTGAAAATAAACAAATATATATACGAGAATCCGATAGGACTAGACTCGCTGCAATTTGTGTTAAACAACATCGGGCATATTTTAATACATTTAGCATTGAACTAAGTCTATAGTAAAGTTGCAATTCCTATAGTTTTGCAAATCTATCCATCTTCTACCTATAGAAATAATTTAATCCCTATTTTGCGTGATCTGCGCATTACGCCTGAATTAATAGACTATTTTTGCTAATTCTTTTTTTTATGTCAGGTATTATTAGTAAAATTGCATGGAAATACAATAGTTTATTTTTTCCATATCAACAGATAGTAGCTGTTAAATAAAATTCGCTGGTTCGGCTACTATTGAAAAACATTGTTTTCATACATCACATACACCTGGATTTTACTTCGAGCTCTTATTCGTAGCTTCTTATACATGATTAAAAAATCTTTTATTAGAAGCTACGATTTGAATCATCTAAACTAAGAAAGTGCAAGTTATTCAACTACTTTGGTAGCGCCTTTTCTATTGGCATTATCCATCAGTGAAATTTTGTACAACACGAACATTAATTATTCTAATCTACGAATTTAAAATAATATTAATTTCGTTTTTGACAGAATTTTAACCTGTACCCTTTGGTCTTAAGATTGCTCTAACAATTTGAGCTACTCAGAATTTAAATCCTTTGGCGAAATTTTTAATCCTTTTTGTTACCGTTCATCATCTTGCCTATTAATATCATAAATGCGAAAGTTTGTCTGTTTGTTTATTAGTTTGTTAGTAAGTTACTCGTACACGCAAAACCCGCTGAACCGATTTAATGAAATTTGGTACACACATTTGGTATTTAACACATAGGATAGTCTTTATCCCGAAACAATGTTCCTATGGGACCAAACGGGCAACTGAATCATAATATAAACACTAAGATGTACTACTCGTATATTAAAAAAACCCAGTAGGCTAAAAAGGTACTCAGAAATGTAAAAAAACAATCGTTTTCTTGCAAAGCAATGCAAAAATGACCGTAAATTCCCATACATAATATGTAATACGCCTCGTTTGGTTGACAGGCACATAAAAAAATAAAAATTTGATCTGAATCGCAATCGCAAAACAGAGAGCCATTAAAATTCTATTTATATCAAGCTTGCCGTCTTCTTAGACTATTGAGAGTTCATTTAATTGGAATGTGAATGAATAATTTCTTTTAAAAAAGTTGCAGGCCTGCAACATGTTGAATAAGTGTTGCATGTTTGCTTGTCGCTTTTTTGCAAATCTTTTAGATGTTTTTAATGTTGCTTTGAAATTTAAGTTGAATCATTACATTTTGCTCATTTTTGTAAATTGTTTTGTTTTTTTTTATGACATTGAAAGGCAAACAAGCAGACGGATTTCCTGATGGTAAGAAATTCACGCTGCCTTGACACCAAAGGTGGTAATGGTGCGTTGCCAACCTGAGGCCGGGATGTAAGGCCTCGAGCAAAAGTAAGTTTACCGGCTACCTTACCCTCCGAACCGGAACTCGTCAGCGGCAAGCGTTGGACGTTATGGTGGCAGGAATAGTTAAAGCGGTGCAAGGTTTCTGCAATACTCTACCACCTAGTAGGATGTCACGGTGTCAGAGATGGTTAGTCTGTGATCGTCTTTTACGAGCTGCCTGGCAGGAAGGCAGGTGATCTAATCTGCAAAGGAGCTACACGGTGGGAAAGTTCTAGTATTCGAAGTTGTACTTTAGCTTTGTTTTGCGAATTAACAATCATTAAAAATACCATTATAAGTTAAAACAATTTCTTTGTTGAATCCAGACTCTTGTTGAATATAAAGATATACTTTTTTGAAGTTTTTAGGGCGCTAGCTATTATATTTATCACTAACACGGTGACTAACCTTGTGCAGCTGATATAGGGAATGGCTTGAGGGGAATTTTACCAGGGTGGGGTTAGTTCTATCAAGACTCATCCAGACTAATACCTCTGTCCATCATTATTATAAAAAAAGTAAGTTGGTATCTTCACACTCATATCCCCGAAGGGGTAGGCTGAGGGACAACCATGAGACCCACGATTAGCCGAAGACACTAAGTTCCATGATAGGTGGCACGCCTATTGCCAACCGGGCACACATTAATCCCGGGCAACATTTTTTTAAATTAGGAAATTGGAAAAAATACATTTTCTTTATGTTGCCCGACCCAAGAATTGAGCCTAGGACCTCATGAAATCAAATCCAATACCTGGACCGCTAGACCCCAGAGGCGATTATTATCTATGTACACAATAAGAGGCGAGTATACCTTACCATAAAGAAATCTGTTTGTTTGTGTGTTTGTTACGCTTTTACCACAAACGGATTTGTCACAGTGTAAAGATATTAAGCCCATTCCACCATGACTACCACCATCATAGCATTCGCATTTTTATAAGCAACAAATATGGACCTGTGTACAAGATTGTTTAATTATAAAAAGTTAAACAATAATAATTACAGCGCCTTTCATGACTCGCAATCAGTGCTGGATTACCCAATAGGCCAGACTAGGCCATGGCCTGGGGCCCCGGCGATCAAAGGCCCCCCAGAAAATGTGACATGAATTTCTTAAAATTTTTATTTGTTTTTTTTTTCAAATTGAAAAACAGTTTCGTATTTTTTGTTATGTTTATTTTATTTTGTCCTTCGTTTGTTTGTTCGATTGTTCTTTTATGCCAATTTTCAAATTTCAAATTGCGCGCTTAAATAGGAGGGAGGGCCCCAAAATCAAAATGGCCTAGGGCCCCCTATAGGCTTAATCCGGCACTGCTCACAATGACATAAAATTAATTTCCGACGATCAGTATAGTAGTTTTTTATAAACAAATTCGTCGCCTACAATCACGCCTCAAAGGAATTTGTTCAATAAGAAGGCAAGCGATCCAACAATTTCTTCGCGAAAGCAATTGTGCAGATCCTAAAGTATTTTTAAAGCATCAACAATTATTAATTTCAAATTGTTTTAAGAATTAACGCTTTTATGTTTGGTTGGGTCTTCTAGCTTCTAGTAACTGCTAGCTTAAATTATCTATAGATATACTATATTACCTATATAGTTTAGCAGTCTAACTCCAAAACCGAGTTGACTTTATGAGATCTCGCATTTGATCACCGGGTCGGCTTCCAAAAAAATGTGTTTTTTCGTTTTTGTTAGATAAAAGCAATGTTACCCAGCATAGGGTATCCATATATGTGCCAGGTTGGCTACAGACTTGTCACCTACCACATTTTTGGACTAAGTGTATTCGGAAAGTCCTGGTTGTGCCTTCGTATACTTCTTTGGAAATATGATCGCGAAGATAAAAATAACAGTGAAAATTTATTGAAGCCCTCTCTTATCTTGGACAGGTTGAATATCTTAGACAGAACTTGGCCATAAGTTTGCTCCTACCCTTGGCGAAAAGATCATAATTGATGAAACAAATGAGAATTTAAAAAATATAATTCTAAAATCTTATATCGCCCTTATATATCCCCTGTGTGATCTAGCGGTTCAGGTGTTAGACTTGACTCCATGAGGTCCCGGGTTCGAATCCCGGGTCGGGCAACAAAAAGAAAGTTTGGTTTTCCCAATTTCCTAATAAAAAAAATGTTGCTCGGGATTGGATATGTGCCCGGTTGGCGATAGGCTTGCCACCTATCACATTGTGGGACTTAGTGTCTTCGGTTAATCGTGGGTGCCCTGGTTGTGCCTCTGCCTACCTCTTCGGGGATATGGGCGTGAAGATACTTACTTATTTTTAGAACCTTATAGGACGCTCTCTCTCTATTATATTTTTCTATAATATGTTTAACACTGCTCTTTTACAAGTCTATTATTCTAGTATATATCGTTTAAAGATATCAAATTAGGCTTCCCCGTGTTGGTCCGGGCTCCTTTGCAGAATAGACCATCTGCCTTTCTGCCAGGCAGGCATAACGTCTAATGCTTGCCGTTGACGTGTTCCGGTTCGAAGGGTAAGGTAGACGGTAAATATACTTTTGCTCAAGGCCTAACATCCCGGCCTCAGGTTGGCAACGCACCGTTACTACCTTTGGTGTCTCTAGGTAGCGTGAATTTCGTACCATCAAGAAATCCGTATGCTTGTTTGCCTTCCAATAAAATAAATAAAAAAAGGCTGATCTATTATAGAGTCCTCAAGTACTGATGCATTTCAAGTTTCAGTGATGGATTACCTACTTCGTACATCAAAAGCTGATTTAAACTATTATTATATCGACATTAAAGTAATTTGCCTGCACGAAGGACAAAAATAAAACCAAAATAACATCGCAAAGTAAACAAAGTGGTCAGAATATTAAATTGCCTAGTAAAATAACATCTGTTACTATTATTAAAACATTATTTTTAGTGACTCGCACGTTCGCCTATTACGAGGTAAATAAATAAAAGTGCTACACCGAACATATAATCAATTTGTTTGATAATCCCAATGCAAAATAACACGAGCGCAACACTTGGCAAAATAAGAATCGCACGATATATCCATGGTGTCCGTGCTAAAGAATTTTTATGGAGATTATTTATGTTGTGATATTATCTGTGGTTCATTCGCGCAACCGAGCAAATACATTTATCATAATTCAATAGGGGGCGTCCATAAATTACGTGAGGTGTTTTTTTTTTTTAATTTTCTGCCCCTTCCCCCCCTGGCAAAATGTCGTGAGATTTTCCGTGTTGGTCCGGGCTCTTTTGCATAATAGACCATCTGCCTTTCTTGCCAGGCAGCTCGTAAAAGGCGAGCATAGACTTACCGTCACTTACACAGTGACATCTGACTAGGTGGTAGAGTTTCGCAGCGACTCGCCCGGATTGGTACCACCGCCTTCCCTATTCTTGCCGCCATAACGTCATGACGTGTTCCGGTTCGGAGGGTAAGGTAGCCGGTAAATATACTTTTGCTTGAGGCCTAACATCCCGACCTCAGGTTGACAACGCACTATTGCCACCTTTGGTGTCTTTAGGCGGCGTGAATTTCTTACCATCAGGAAATCCGTCTGCTTGTTTGACTTCCTATATCATAAAAAAAATCCCATCCTCCAATCTCACGTGAGATTTTTCAAAATGTGGATTGTGCAGTGGCATTAAAACAAGGGATTATTGTACTGTAAATTCAGAATAACTTGAACTTTTTTTGGTATAAAACTAGATCTATGACGTCAAGTACTACAATACAATGAAATTATTTTTTTTCGAACGAATTAGTGAATGATCCTGATCGTATTAAGATTAAATCTTAGGAATGTACACCATGGATTAAATGGACCAAAATAGAAGTAGAATGACTATGTTTATAGAATGAGTATTTTTCGTGTAATATTTTGGTAGATTATGCTACGTATTTTTCTTGGTATATATGTGTTGTTGTTCATTTATTATGCTACCTCAAATTAGGTTTGAATGTGTTTGCAAATGTTTAGTTAATGTTTTTTTTTTCTTTGCACCCCATTTAATTATTATTATTTCAAATAAAGTTAGGTTGACTGGTAGAGAATGCCATGTAGCATTAAGTGCACCTTTGTACACTAAAGTCCATGAATTTTAAATAAATAATAAATAATAGTATATATATTTTTTGTTTAAATAAAAAAAAAAGTTGCGTGATATTTGCCGAGACCCCCCTCTCCAACGTAAGATAATGTGAGATTTAACTCAACCCCCTCCCCCCTTAATCTCACGTAATTTATGGACGTCCCTTATACATTGAACGCTGGGTACCAGTTATTAGTTTTGATTGTCGTGGATAAGACGCCATGATATTGATTTGCCTCGCGCTGTCGTAACATCAGTGATTATGTGTTTAAGCAATTACTCCTAGTGGATCCGCTACATAGTGATAGAGTTAGGGTTCAGATCCCGTTATAATTGGCTCTGGCGCACGGGATCCGTCTGGCCGAGGTGTCAGAACACTCGAAACGGTGATGGGAATCGCGGTAGCTCCGCCTTCCTATCCTGTAATTTTATTTCAACTTCATTTGGACGGCAATTTATCAGGGAGTAAGTATATGTATGAGAGACAGTTCAAGGAGTTCAGATATCATCGAATATATCTTGGGCTTTCCTTTGGTTATATAATTACGATGTGTTTTATAAAATACAAGCTCATTAAAATGGATTTGATTGGATTTTGAAGGTTGAGCTAATGAAGATGCTCATGGTTTTGGGCCCAAGATAAAGATTTATGAAACACACTGAATTTTACAACTATCTAGAACCGCTATAAATAGAAATGTTGTTTGGTAACTGGCCACTCCACTAAAAGAAGAGAAACCAATTTCATATAATACTAGCCGACCCGGCGAACTTCGTATCCCTTAGCATTAACAGCTCTTAACAGTATGTAAAGATTTATAGATATTTTTTCCATTTTACCTGCAATTTTTCCAGGGTTTTTTTTTCAAAGGAACCTTCTCCTGACAATATCTAACATTAGAAAAAAAGAATTAGCGAAATTGATCCTTCCATTCATACTTGATGCAATGACCAAGAGAAATGAGGATTCATTTTTATTTATCTAAACACAAAATAAATTACCTGTCGCGTTGTTTGTCCGCGATGGACTGCCTAAACCAGCCTTTCCCAAAGTGGGCGATAACGCCCCCTTGTGGGCGCTGGAAGCCTAGAGGGGGGCGGTATAAATCTTGAAAAAATGTTTTTTTTTTAAAACTAGGCGCAACAAATATGTTATTGAGGTTATTGACAAGAAAAAAACGAGGGGGGGGGGCGCTACAAAACAACTGATTTTCAAAGTGGGCGTTACATGAAATAAGTTTGGGAACCTCTGGCCTAAACTATTTAATCAATTTCAATCAAATTTGTACACCATGTGCGGTTTGATCCAACTTTAAAGATAGGATAGCTTAGCAACATCAAAAAAATTACCCTCCGAAGCGGGAACAGGCAGCTAGTATAGATTATATATTTTTAATTTCAAAATGATGTCAGTATTTCGTGATTGATATTCTTGCGTGTTTGTTGCTAAATTTAGTTTAAATTCTAATTATGGACACATCATTCAAATTGGTATGGTACCACTTCTGAGTCATGACAATGAAATCCATTCCTATATAGATTTGGTTGCGTAAAAACATTTTGAGTCGTTTAAAAACGTGTAAGAAATAGTTAAGATTATTGCGACTGTGTTGTTTTTTTTTTTTTTTTTGAATATGGAAAACAAATATTCCAATCTAGCAACAACCAAAAAATACAAAATCTGAATTTGAAACCATAATCGAATAATCCATTCCCGATACTTTTTTACTGAATGAAAAATTTCATTATTTATTTTAAGAAAAGCTTGCCATGCTTAATAATATAAAGAGTAGGGTGCGTGCTATCGGTAATTAGTAAAATTGTTGGCAACGCTGACAGTGCTAGTTGTTTGCTGCTGGCCACTAAAAATAGCGGACGCCGTTTAAAAAAGCGTGTTACTTATTACCCCTTCTTGGAATTATAATTGTTATGAAAGTAATTTGTACGCATATGTTCTACTGGGTAATTTTGTAATTATGCGTTTCTTTACATTTTTTCTGCAATTTTTTTTTAATTACAAACAATTCAACGTCTAAAGAACGCAGCACCCATGTGTTAAGTATTCTAAACTCGTATTGCGCGTATTACATTTTATGTGTATAAATATAATAACACACACACACATATCTTCACGCCAAGTCCCTTACGGGGTAGGCAGAGAGTATCGAGTGCCAGACCTCACGATCCTGACAAACCTGTCTTGCTTCCTTCACATTCATAACCCTTTTCATACAAACACGCCGGTTTCGAAGACTCTTGACATCACCCTCGGATAATATCCGATTGATCTGATCGTGAAATGTCAGCCGTGGTCTCCCCGGGTACCTACATCCATCCACATTCGCATTGTATATCTGCTTTGTCAATCTTTCATCTGTCATTCTTTCCACATGACTGAACCAGCGGAGCATGCCCTTTCGCATTTTAACACCAACACTTTCTTTCAATCCCACTCTTTCTCGGATCTCACTGTTACGAATGCGGTCAGCGAGCGTTACACCACAGATTTTTCGTAGTGCTCTCATTTCGACCGCATTTATCCTACTTTCATGCTCTTTTTGACATACCCAACTCTCGCTTCCATACAGTAACGTTGGAATAAGCACAGAATTATGCAAAGCGAGTCTAGCTTTTTGACTTAAAACCTCGCTTTGGAATAGCTTACCCAACGCTCCATTCACACTATTCCCTGCACTCACTCTCCTCTCTACGTCTAAATATAAATAAAATATCAAATAAATATAATAAGTTATGTAAATGCTTTGATTTTAATGTTAAAATATATAGATATTTAATTTCTTTAAATTAAATTAAATATTTGCACACCACGAAGTGGTAGAGCATGATGCTTCAATAAATTTAAAACAACTTTTAACACACATATCCCGTAAATAAATTAATTTCATTTCATTTTATTACTCACCGAACGATCAGTTCGATTGTATGTTTTTAATCCCATTACAAAGGAAGGGTTATGCTTTTCTCGTGTATCTTGTATGTGTTCATTCTTTATTACATCGTACTTCCAGAACCGCTAAACTGATTTACGTTATTGAGGTATCGGTAAATTTATCTTAGCAACCCAAGTATCCTAGTTAGGAGACGTTAAAAAAAACAAATCGCAATCACTTCTGTAACTTAGCGGCCCGGCGAAACGTCAGATTCGTCTTCGTGAAGTCCCCGGTTCCATCCTCGGGTCGCGTAATAAATTAAAAATGTAAACAAAAAAATAACAATGCCCGCGATCGGATATGTACGCGGTTGGGGATAGGCTTGCCACATTCTAGGACTTAGTGTCTTCGGCAAGTCGAATCTTCCTACCTCTTCTTTCTTTAAAAAATCAAATATAGATATACGACTAACCTAACCAAATTTAACGGCTCAACGCAAAAACTGTGTGTGCAACCAAGCCACCAACGACTAGCCGAAGATACTAAAGACCTATGATGTGATAGGTGCCAAACCTATAGCCGATCGGACACTTACCCAATCCCGGGTAAGTTTTTTTTTTAAGAAAAATACAAAACCACGTTTTGGTTGCCCGACCCGAGACCTCATGAAGTCTAGTCCACGACGAAGGCGATTAATAACTTAGATTTATGCATAATAACACTTATTTATGCATAAGTTGTACAAAAGACAGGCAGCCAACGAAGCCGTTTCATATTAAACGGTTGCTGGCTGCCATAAACATGTACGTAACTTGGTTGTACTCACAAACTGTCTATAATGTACATTCCGCTGACAACCAGAAGCGGATGAAGGAAGATATATAGATATGATTTCATTTCCCACAAGTTCATGGCTGTCAACTTAAGATTTTTTTTTTAAATCTTTTCATATGTTAGGCATAAAATAAGGCATCATATGATATAGTCTTTTACACTGACATATTTAAGAATAAAAAATGTTTTGCTATTACAGATAATAATGAATTATGAACGGCTTTGTGGTTTATACAAAGTATAAATGATGTCATACCATTTCCAGCATTAGTAGTATTTATGAATTAAAAAAAAAACGATAAAATAAAAACAGGGAAATGGAAAATGGTAAGGGATTTATTCTGCCGACAAACCCGCGGGCATAGTTTAGTTGTTAATATACTCAACCCACTGAACGGACGATACATATTTTCTCACGAATAAGAAATAAATGAAACGAACTTTAGGGGTAGAACCATAAAAGCAAATGTCATATTTGGGCTTAAAACAAAAAAAAGTTTTTGTTTGAGTGTTGTATTTAGCAGTCCTTTTGGCTCTTTGTTATCTGTTGACACTATCAATATTGACAGGAACTGGTCTCGCGTAGATGTTGACATTAGAATCACTTTGGATTTATAATACTATTGACGGAAGACATGTGTAATAGTAAGCTTTTACCGAATAAGTAGCTTCTTTGAGTTTTCTATTGATATTTTCAAATGTATATACACTAGCCGACCCGGCGAACTTTGTGTCGCTTGACACTAACAGCTACTAACAGTGTTTATGTATGAACGCCAATGATTTCAAAGTAATATATATGTCTATGATGAACGCAGTGTTTTCCCAATTTACATTCGCATGTTCGCATTATATATCTCTTTTGCCAATAATTTAAATAATCCTTTGAACAGTTGAAGCAGTGATATCTAAACTCCCTAATGTTGCATATATCAAGTATGAAACATGTGAGGTTTTAAAACCCACCGATTCAGTTATAATTTGTTATAATCTTTTCATTTAAAGTGGCCAAGAGCGAGTTAATGATAATTGAAGAAACGGGAAAAAAGTATTATTACACGAATGCCTGGGAAAGTGTTTAACTTGGGAAACTGTAGGCCTTCTGTGTGCTTGCGTGTGCAATGGTGCGATTATCCTCGGAGCCACACTTTGCACAAATTATTGTTGTTAATTCACATTAGGTTTCCGGATTCCCTTGGGATTGAATAGTGTTGTTTAACATCCAATGCCTTTTTTAGGGTTCCGTGGACTTATGGCATAAACCAGAAAATACAGTAATATTAAATAAATATCTCTGGACAATTTACACTAATTGAATCTAATCCCAAAGTAAGCAAATTATATGCTTGTGTTATGGGTGTTAATCAACGATACTAGTACATAGAAATACTTAAATAGATACCAGAATAAATTTAATAAACACCCAGACCCGGAAATGCAGACATCTAAAAATCACACAAATGCCTGCCCCCGTCGGAAATCGAACCCGAGCCTCGCGGTAAGTCGATGTAGTTAGGCGAGTACGCTAGCCACTCGACCAACTAGGCGGTCGATTATAAAATACTCTACTACTAATAACTATATAATAATAATATAATATTATAGTAATATTATAATATACGCTCTACTGTGGCACCCTTGTAAGTAGAGCGTGGTGGCCATATGCACTGTGTAGTTGTCTGCAAAAAAAATGGTTTATTCCACTCTGGAGGATGGGTTTGTAGGTAGACTTACGTAATATACCTAACAGCTATAAAATATATAGTAGTAGAGGAGCCCGCGATGCGAAATGTGTAGTAACTCCAGCGTAATTGGGACCCATTGCACTTTGTCGATTAAATAGTGGAGAGTAAAAAAGGTCATGTAAGGTTTTTCTTTTTAGCGGTGCGTTAAGTGTCTAGAAGCTAAAATAGCAATTTCAGTCACTTGATCATAGCCGAACTCATCAAATATTAATAATATATATCCCTAATGTGTCTCCGATGACAGAAATATGTCAATCAGACAGATTGCTGTAATAGACAATTAACACATATGACTTGGTTTTTGAAAGTTTCTAAACTTCCTACTCCCGTACGTCTTGTTCAAATCATCAGAAAATTAAAACATAGACTTATTGGCATGTAATAAGCCCGCCGTACTTTAACTGACACGCTCGAGTATATTTTCAAGCCAAAAAAAAAATTAGACAGACAACCCTATATGCGCGTCTCTATGTAGAGATTTGATACATACTGGAGGTGTTCAACAATGGTACAGGGTATCTCCCATACCTTAATCTGACGCGCCTGAATTAGTCCTAAAATCCCGTCTTGGGCTCCCCTACTATAGGCATTCGTTATTCTATAACCATTAGGAGAGCCGTGTGCTTCTAACATCAAAAAAACTTTCAAAATAAACTACTGATGTAGAACTAATTTATACTTGTCGTGTTCTTCCGGGTCTCCTGTGTAATAGAACATCTCCCTTCCTGCCGGGTAACTAGTAAAACTCGAGCAAATGTTAAGTGAGTCGTTCTCAATAAATATGTAACTCCGCCTTTTTCTTTCTAATTTCTGCACCCATTATGATATTATCTAGTAAAAAAAAGTATCTTCACGCCAATATCCCTGAAGGTGTAGGCAGAGGCACAACCAGAGCACCCACGACTAGCCGAAGACACTAAGTCCCACAATGTGATAGGTGGTAAGCCTATCACCAACCGGGCACATATCCAATCCCGAGCAACTTTTTTTATTAAAAAATTGGAAACACCACATTTTCTTTGTATTGCCCAACCCGGGATTTGAACCCGGGACCTCATGAAGTCAAGTCCAACACTTGGACCGCTAGACCACAGAGGTGATTAGAGGTAAAGAAATTATCCAGTAAACTTGCACAATTGGTCTGAAGATAGCTATGCACTTACTACATCTATAGACCACTGTTACCTCTTACCTTCAGGAGAGCAGTGTTCGCTATCTTGTTACATAAAAAAAACTTTATGTACGGAACCATTCACGGGCGACCCCGACTCGCATTATACTACTTTTTTGCGCTAGTTTCTCGCTTGGCTTGCAATTTGTGCCCTTTACTATCTAATTAGATTAGAAACATTTAGAACTCGTACGACTGGGGGAAAAGTATTTAAATATGCAGTAGTAGGGCCAGTTTTAGTAATTATCTTAACTAGTGTGTACATAATATGCTTTTATATTTAGAATTACCATCTAAATGGAGAATAAATATATGTTATTTTTTCCATTATCTTCTAAGTTATTTTTTATGTTATACTTATAATAGGTATACATATAAATTACGTGTCACGTTGTTTGTCCGCGATGGACTTCTAAACTACTTAACCGATCTCAATCAAATTTGCACAGCATGTGCAGTTTGATTCTACTTGAAAGATAGGATAGTTGACATCTCAATTTATAATAAAAAATTTACCATCCGAGCGAAGCCGGATCAGGCAGCTAGTACTTACATAAAACAAAGTTGGGCTTCCTACAACTCTTTTTTGTCGGGAACTGTGAGGCTGATTTCGAAGATGTTTGTTTTTTTTAATACAAATTCAAGTTTGCTATAACTCCTATAACTCTAAAATTGCTGGACTGATTTTATTGCTTTTATGGGCCGAATAACGGAACAGAAAACTTTCAAAATTAAGATGAAAAATGACTAGAAAGCTGAATGGTACGAGTACGAAAGTCACTGGCACACCTTAACTAAGTTTGAATGTAGTTTTTAAAGATAAAGGAAGGCAAACAAGAAAACTGTATTCCGTTATGGCAACATGGCAAATAGTTATGATATTTCAAATTTTCAAAGCGTTTTCAACTTTATGTATCAATAAGTTTACTGATTACCTTT
>NJDC01001657.1:28421-59310 GCA_002245475.1 Calephelis virginiensis | reverse complement strand
TTGCCCGACCCGGGATTCGAACCCGGGACCTCATGAAGTCAAGTCCAACACTTGGACCGCTAGACCATAGAGGTGATTAGAGGTGAAGAAATTATCCAGTAAACTTGCACAATTGGTCTGAACACAGCTATGCACTTACTACATCTAGTCTCTACCACCACTTAGACCACTGTTACCTCTTACCTTCAGGAGAGCAGTGTTCGCTATCTTGTTACATAAAAAAAACTTTATGTACGGAACCATTCACGGGCGACCCCGACTCGCATTATACCACTTTTTTACGCTAGTTTCTCGCTTGGCTTGCAATTTGTGCCCTTTACTATCTAATTAGATTAGAAACATTTAGAACTCGTACGACTGGGGGAAAAGGATTTAAATATGCAGTAGTAGGGCCAGTTTTAGTAATTATCTTAACTAGTGTGTACATAATATGCTTTTATATTTAGAATTACCATCTAAATGGAGAATAAATATATGTTATTTTTTCCATTATCTTCTAAGTTATTTTTATGTTATACTTATATAAAATAAAGTCGGGCTTCTTACAACACGTTTTTGTCGAGTGCTGTGAGGCTGATTTCGAAGATGTTTGTTTTTTTAATACAAATTCAAGTTTGCTATAACTCCTATAACTCTAAAATTGCTGGACTGATTTTATTGCTTTTATGGGCCGAATAACGGAACAGAAAACTTTTAAAAATTAAGATGAAAAATGACTTGAAAGCTGAATGGTACGAGTACGAAAGTCACTGGCACACGTTAACTAAGTTTGAATGTAGTTTTTAAAGATAAAGGAAGGCAAACAAGAAAACTGTATTCCGTTATGGCAATATGGCAAATAGTTATGATATTTCAAATTTTCAAAGCGTATTTAACTTTATGTATTAATAAGTTTACTGATTACCTATACCCTAATCGGAACAAGATAATGATAAGCACGGATATTATGACGTTAATTACCAATATTAATAATTTAAGATATAATTTATTGTGAGTAATGTAACACCATAAGTTTTTTGATATAAATAAGCAACTCTATAAAAAATGCATAACCCCATTTTTAATAAAATGCTACTTGTACCTTAGTTAGTATAACGCGAGTCACCGTGATCCGATTTCGTAGTATTATGTTAAAAACTTTAAAAGTCCTATCATTTAGTATCTTCATGCCCATATCCCCGAAGGGGTAGGCAGAAGCACAACCAGGGCACCCACGACTAGCCGAAGACACTAAGTCCCACAATGTGATAGGTGGCAAGCCTATCGCCACATTCACATTCACACACATCGCCGGGCACATTTCCAATCCCGACCAACATTTTTTTATTAGAAAATTGGAAAAATCCAATTTTCTTTTTGTTGGCCGTCCCGGGATTCGAACCCGGGACCTGATGCAGTCAAGTCCAACACCCGGACCGCTAGACCGCAGAGGCGATCTTATCATTTACGCCTTTCGTAAAACCTTTTGGGGAAGTTTTTCATAAAATTTAGATTGAATCCTATTTTTGCCGAACTCCAGAAAAATATAAAACGGTAAATAATTGACAAAAACCTACGGCCTGATAAATTACACTTATTTTTTAATAACATTTGTAATTTTCCACAATTGATTGGACAATATTTGTTTCATTTCAATGAAGCGGTGTCACTTTATACAGCTTAGCCTTTTTATGTTATGTTTATCTTTTCTTATTGAGACATTTTATATATAATTAGCCGTTACCTACCTGTGATTTCGTACACACACGGATAAGCACATGCTCTTCTGATGGTAAGAGATAACCGTGGCCTATAGACACCATAGATGTTATAGTTGCATCGCTTTCGTGTTTCCCTCATGTTAGGCCTATTGTGCTAGTCTACCAACTACCCTGTCCTCCAGGCCGGAACATGACAGTCATTATGGCGGCAGGAATAGGTAAGGCGCTGGATCCCTACTCGAGCAAGTTACTGCACAGTACTCTAACAACACCAATGACTTTTCGTGTTTAGAAATTAAAACGAAAGATTTTTGTATCAGCATAAAAGATTTTAAATGTTGACCGGACCTTTAAGCTGCTACTACTACACACAGCGAAATTTTTTTCAGTAGTTTTTACGTGAAAAGTGAACAAACAAACGATATGAATGTATAAAACACGTAGGTAATCATTGTTTATAAAAATATTTCATGTATGGACCTCGGGCTTTGGTGTATAAAATGGTGGGTATTATAAGCATTCTTAGAGCTCTGGCACTAAACTATTTTGTATAGTATTTTAACCAATACGCTCTGAGCCTTTACCGTGAGTTGGAAGAGATTACGTTCGGTAAGTTACGTGTCGAAATCTATGACACTTTTGGTCTAAAAATGTGTTTCTCTTAGTAACCACTAGAGGCGCTGTTCAAAGTTTTCATAAAAATAATTTACAGAGACGGTAGCGAGTATAGTAAACTTGACAGGCAGTTAACTCATGGTAAGGGCTTATGTATCTGTATCTCAAAAGTAGATAAGTAAATCCCTCACATGTGTAGCTTGACTTCAATAAACAAGCATGGACCACCCTCCATTAATATTGAAAAAGTTAAAATATAATCGAATTTTCGCACAAAGAATAATAAATAAATTACCTGTCGCCTAAAAATGTCACTCGTGCAACGTAAACAACTATTTTTTTAAGCCGAGTCATTAAAATACATTTAAAAATGAAATTTCGGTCGGAGGTATGATCATGATTAATGACGACATAATTTAGTATCCCTGTACCCTCTCTTTGTATCTTATTTTCGTGCAAAATTTCATACTTTATGTATATGTCATCTTTATAAACAAAAATAAATCCAATCTCTCAAGGTTATCGCATCATTTTTGAACAGATGAATGAATTTTGCTATTTTTTTTTTGTATTGTTAGTTATTGTCAGTAGACAAATCGTATGAAAAAAAATGGTTGCCTGTAAAGTCGGTTTTACGGGCGAAGATTTTACGTGACGTCTTTTTCTCAGTAGAATATTTATTGATATGAATATTATTAAATTGCACAATAGGAACAATGAATTGAATAAAAATAAGAAATGCACAAATTTTAACTATAGAAAGTGACTCTTCGTAACAGACGTGAGCGGGCGTTACACTTTTTCAAGAGTGACTCCGAGCCACAACCTAATTTAAGACGTTGTCACGTCAAAATATCAATATTCATATTTAAGTTGGGACTACGTCTGTCGACTCAGATAGTCTTATATATAAAAATAATTCCCTAATTCCTTTTGTGATGACAAAGGGAAATAGGAACGCATCACTCGTGAACGGATGAATCAATTTTGCTAGACAGTTTATATGAAAAGAAAATATTTATAGTTAGGATAGGACAACGTCATTCGGTTAAGCTGGTTTATTAATACAATTTAATGTTATAGCTCACTTGACGGAGGTAAAACTACACAATACCACTTTCAATTTCATTTCTTTGAATTTCTAATGTGTTTATAATTTTAAACTTATGTCATCGCGTATTATCAATTGAGTCCCATCATGATCACATCCTATGCAACTAGGTCGAAATATCGACAAATAAAATAATAATGTATCGTGAATATCCCGTATAAATAATAGAAAAAGGCTAATGAGTTACTAACGTTACGGCTTTTACAACAGCAACGGATTTAAACCTTCAATTTCAACATTATATTTAATAAGTATACAATAAATTACGTTAATAAGTTAAAAGTATATCTTTAAAAAAATCAAAACTTTGAACCTATTACGATATTTTTTTATCTTTTTAATAAAAATTGGGCTGTGCTGTCGAAATGTGTGTGGTTAAGCATAAAAGTGAGTAAGTATTATATCCCCTAAGGAGTAGGTAGAGGCATAACCAGGGCACCCACGACTAACAGAAGGCTCTACCTAAGTTCCACAATGTGGTAGGTGGCAAAGCCTATCGCCGACCGGGCTATAGGCCGAGATTTGTTGGATTTGGATATGTGCCCGATTAGCTGTAGTCTTGTCACCTATCACGTTGTGGGACATTTGGCTAGTCGTGGGTCATTGTTGCTTTGCCTATCTCTTCGAGGATTTGGACATGAAGTTTCTGACTTATTAATTTGATTTATAAAACACAACCATAGTTATTTAATCAATTATTACCAGCTATAAATTAATATGCCGTCAATGATGAATAGCTTTAGGCTGGCTTTAGGCTTAACGTGCCTTATCCCGTGCGTGCCGTTTGATGTACCGGAGACAACTAACCTTGGTTTCGAAATCACTTCCAAGGATGAACTCATCAACGGCTCACAAATAAATGATACGTAACCTTCTCAGAAATTTCTAAATACTAATCTATATATTAATACGTGATGCCAAAACTTTGGAACCCTTTTAACGATAATGGCGCGGACGCAGAAGCATATAATTTGGCACGCTTAATAGTTTATGTGTAAGAGAAGTGCAGAACGCTAATATTTTTCAATAATAATGCTTATAAAGTACATTAAATCAATAATAAAACGTTACCCACACTACCATGCATTTGACACACACAAACAAATATATTGATGATAACGATAAAAGATCACAGATGGCGCACCATATAGTTTGGAAACAAAGTAGTTGGTCTTGAGAAATGAAGATGGCGTTCTTATCAACAAGATATTAAAATGTATTATGGTCGAATTTCGACCAATGGGCGACCACTAGTATGATCTTAAACGTTAAACTCTGGCAGAATATTATTGATTATGAAAATTAGTCTCAATTTTAATGGAATTTGAAGATTTATAGAAAAAAAAGGAAAAAGTATCTTCACGCCCACATCCCCGAAGAGGTAGGCAGGCAGGCAGGCACGACTAGCCGAAGACACTTAAGTCCAACAATGTGATAGGTGGCAAGCCTATCGCCAACCGGGAACATATCCAATCCCGAGCAACGTTTTTTTTATTAGAAAATTGGAAAACCTTGTTTTCTTTTTGTTGCCCGACCCGGGATTCGAACCCGGGACCTCCCGCAGTCAAGTCCAACAACTCAATCGCTAGACCACAGAGGCGATAAAATTATATAAAAAAATATTATATAGAAAAAATATAGTCAACATTTTTTTCTATACTTTTGTCGTCGGTGCTTGGAGGAATTCCATTATGGACACAATTTATTAATTTCACTTATACTTGCCAACAACGTAATAACGCGTTTAGTCAATTGTCAAGAGTTAGAACATTTTATTATTATTTTTTTATTAATATATATTATTACTTACTGGTTTCCCCGTGTTGGTCCCGGGCTCCTTTGTAGGATAGACCATCTGTCTTCCTGCCAGGCAGCTCGTAAAAGGCGAGCACAGGCTTACCGTCACTAACACCGTGACATCTAACTAGGTGGTTGAGTTTAGCAGCGACTCGCCCGGATTGGTACCACCGCCTTACCTATTCCTGCCGCCATAACGTCATGACGTGTTCCGGTTTACTTACTTTTGCTCGAGGTCTAACATCCCGGCCTCAAGTTGGCAACGCACCATTACCACCTTTGGTGTCTTTAGTCGGCGGGAATTTCTCACCATCAGGAAATGCTTGTTTGCCTTCCAATGTGATAAAAAAAACCATACATTTTCAGGGGATGAGGATAACAATTTTATCAAATTTGAAAAAGGTCTGACAAGAGCTTATGCACGGGATGTTATGTAGTTTTATCGGTAAAAATCAGCCCTAAGTCTACATTTCACGAAGTTGAATTTGCTATAAATACCTACAATCAAATGCCTATAGATAAAATGTTCTCAAATTTTTATAACATTGATTCGTGGGTGTTATTAAAAAAATTGGTTCAGTTTGTTTTACATAACAGTATTTTTAAAGTGAATTAAAGTGAAACTTTTATTACACCGTCTCAATGTTTTGGTCTGTGTGTCGCATGTCGCGTGACGACGACGTCAGAGCAGCCGAGGCCAATATGGCGACGTCTATAGTTTATGGTTAAATAGATCAAGTTTCACTTTTACCGTGGTTTCATAAAACCACACAATCCTTTTTTATTGAAAGTTTTGTACGGTTGATGCCGAAACTCCAATATCGAATTTAAGTAATACCTACTCATATCATACCTACAAAAAATATGGATGATTTTTCGTCAACTTTTGTATCTAATAGTTTATCTATTAGTAAGCATGCATGAATGCATAAAACTTTGAAATTAAATTGAATTATAATGGCATTATTTCGTAATATCGATGGTTGACAAATAAAATTACCTAAGCGATAAAAAATCCGATAACGATTTACGGCCAACATTAATAATCAATCCTAATCCAAAAGTTGCTGTCCAAGATTGATATTTTGATCCATTTTTATGTTATCGCTTGCCAATAACGTATCTGTTGACAGGATAAATATGGCAATTAGGTATAGAATAGGCTAGCGGATACGCAGCTATCTAGATTGCTTGAAATCTATCTTTAGAAATATATAATTAATATTGGCCGTTAGTATACAGACCAAGCCTCGAAAAAAGTCAGATGGTGGTAAATCTGCTCTTCACAAACTAAACTTAGTTTAGACGCCTGCTATCTTTTTCAAATGAAGCAAAAACAAAAGATATGGAACATTTTAGACACGTCAGATTACCCAGTAATCTACGTTTACCCAGTGATAGATCAAAAGTCTGTAGAAATGATGTGTACAGACTAATTTGACAGCACTAAAAGTGTATTGTCTCTTTCTATTACTTTCGTTGAAAGAAGATAGCGATAGTCTAAAATTAGTTTAGTGGGTGTGCCACAAAATCACCAACAAGGTTTTTTGAGATCATTATTTTATATTTATATATATTATATAAGTTTTTATTATATTCTGAAATAATATTAATTCACATAGGAATTGTGCCCATTTGCTGATTATATATTGATTGCTTAAAGCAAAAAAATAGATATAAAATTGTTCACAAATTGACTATATCATAAACGACATAAATCATATAATGATATATCGTAAGTAACATAAATGATACTATTGAAAAAACACAATTTTAACTTAACTCGTAGAAAGCGTAGTGTTTGCCAAAAAAAATTGGGCCTTTTGAATGATATATCAGTACTTATCCCATTTTCTATTTCTTTAACCCATAATTAATTATGCCTTTATTCTAAAAATAAGTATAGAAATGCCCTGCTTTATTCTATCTTTATTATTCTGTGCTCGTAAATACATTTCATTAGGTAAGTCGTGGAGAATACCAGGACATAACCTAAGTGACCATAAATAATACAAAGCGAAGCGATTATTCTAATGAGTTACGAAGGCGAGGAGGCAGGAGCGAGCGATCCTTATGATAAATAGAAAGAATAGTTTTATGATACGAAAGCGAACGACTCAACTTGAAAGAACATGATTAACAACATCGAACCTATAACTAATGTCGACCGGCCAGTGGTTACGGTTAGTAATAAACATGTAAGTACTCTTATGGTATTTACAGCAAGACTGAACTATAACTTACCTAAGTATAACGGCAGGGACCAATAGAAATGGGTATGCAAGTTTATATATTGCTACTGCCATTGCTATCTACTCAAAAATAATACTTCTAAGATACGAAAGCGAACAACTCAATTTGAAAGAACCATGATTAACAATATAAACCGTATGACTAACGTCGATCGGCCAGTGGTTGCGTTTTTTTAGTAATAAACATGTAAGTTCTCATATGGTATTTAAATCAAGTCTGAACTTTTGTGATTAACTTAAGTATGTACAGCGACATGACGCTATTGCAATGGATATTCAAGTTTATATATTGCTATTGCTATTGCCATTGTTTGGTAACCACTCCAGCAATCGAGAGCCTAAGAAAATAATGCTGTATTTAAAAGTAATTAAGCAAAGAAGTTTTAAGCGGATTTTCACTATTTTTGAATGTTTTTCTGTAAATCTTTTATTTCACTGCATATAAAATTTCATCAAAATCTATCAAGTGGATTAGCTATTAAAGCATTAGATACAGACAGACAGACTGTCGCATTTATAATATAAGTATGCATTCGGAAAGAACATCGTAAAAAATATCAGAACATTATCTTAAATATCGTAAATGCCAATGTTAATTACCCATCTAAGATAAAAGATCGTGCTATTTTAGATCAGTTGCCAGGTTACCGCTGTTGTTTTTAAATAATTAACAGCAGTATCTTACCAAAAAAACCCTAGAAGGCCTAGCATTATCTGTAGATAGGTTGTTGATGTTAGCCGTAAATTATTCTTACGAGTTAACTAAGTGTTAAATGGAAAAATAGTTCTATGATACGAGAGTGAACAAATTTATGAAAGTTACATAAACAACATTAAATCTTATATCTAATGCCGCAAAGCCAACGCAACGTCAACTGGATACTCAGAAACAGATCTGTTATTTAAAGTAATAGATAAATAGTAAATACTTATAACATACAGCAACACTTTGATCTGTAAGTATAGAGAATATTACAACAATGGTATTTAAATAAAATAGATTTTTACCTTGATATATTGCTATTGCCACTATACTTATATTACGAGTATAATTTGGATTATAATTTGGATTGAATCTAGGCCGCTCATAGTACAAGGGAATGGATTATTTGTCTTTTGCGAAATAATATTTTACAAAAAATCTGTAGAATCGTGTTGTTTGTAGTTAAAGTTCCTAGGTATCCAATTTCTATTTTTAGACATACTGACAACCTAGTCAATATAACCTAGCCATAATTCCCTAATCGTTACCACATCTACTATCAATTATTAAAACAATCTTACTACCCTTACTACCTACTCTACCTACCTACCTACCTACCTACCTACCTACCTACCTACCTACCTACCTACCTACCTACCTACCTACCCTACCTACCTACCTACCTACCTACCCTACCTACCTACACTGCTAAGTGTAAAGGGAATTGCTAAAATAATATATCCAATTTCTACTTTCCTCTCCTTTATCCTTGTGATAAAGAATAATAATAGAAGGCTAACGTATTTTTGCAAATAAAATTACTGCATTACTTTAAAAAAAAGTATATTGGGTGAATTGGTGTATCCTGTATTGCCGAAAGGGTAAGCAAAGGTACAGCCAGTACACCAGTAGCTACTCAACCGTTTTCATTATTACCGTAATTGACTTAAAATCGTAATAGCGTAATTGAGACAATATTTAACATGTTACGAATAGAATTAAATGATTAGAAGAAAGTGTGTATAGTATAATTCATTATAAAACATTGGTACCTATCTATACATATAATGAAACAGCAATAAAACTATACATAGAACTAACTGTACATGGAATAATTATTAAAACAAGGATTGCAACGTATTGTATACAGGATGCAGAACCCAAAACGGGAGTTCTTAAAATGTTTCTCGGTAAGTATGTTTGTTCACTTTTTACGCTAAAACTACAGAGCGGATTTTTACAAACTTTTACATCTTGTAGTATTTTAATACCCGTTTCAACATTTAGGATACTTTTTATTGCGGAAAAATCTTTCATTTCCATCACTAACAACGGAAAGATACTTCAACGCGTGTTTGAAGTTTTGGGCATCAGTTAGTTACCATATAAACATTTTTAGCTCTGTTCTTGTATAATGTATTTATATTAGTAAGGAAAAGCTAGATTTTATAAGATTAAAATTTTTAATCATTCGAAATCCCACTTCTGATTTGTCACGTGATTACAAAATATAAGTATTTAATATCCAGTTTAAGAACGTAAGCAAAAGCTTACAATTTTGATATAACTATAGAAGTAATAAGAATGTTTGTACTTTATAATTCACGCCGAGAAAGCCTCTTTATGGTCAGAGTTTTTTTGTTATTTCTAGCGAGCAACTGAACTATAACTTAAACCTTAGCGAGTAAAGCGTTTTTAAAAGGAACTTAAAGAATTCTATGTCGTGCGAAAAGTTCACGCGATGCCTTTTCTTCACTGCAAAATCGCACCAGAGTCAACGACACTGGACCGTAGGGCGTCGTTGTCGACAGATAAGTTAAGCTCGCATTCCGATTTTAATATTTCATTTATAAAACACCATCAGACAATATCAGTGGTCCGGTGCTATAAGAAGATTAATTTAATAAGTTTTAAAAAGGTGAGATGCGCTTGGCGCCAAGGTCGGCCGGTTCCGGCGATTATGTAAATAATACATTGCGTCCTGCCCTCTGTGTGTGCCCCTACCATTGCATTTTTTGAATTCGACAAGTAATATCGAATAAGGGTTCTCGATAAATGTATCGAAAACGCTACGAGCATGCGAGCAATATTTTTTTTTAAATGATCGAAATCGTTAACTAGAGATACTGATATACATAAGAACAATTCTATTGTAATGTGTGTTGTACGAGTAAACATGTGTGTCAATCATTCACTTTATTTGTTTCTTTCTATACATAGATATTTTAAATGGTTACGCCAAATAGTAGCTTCAGTATGCATTAACCTCAAATTTTTACTGACATTTAATTCCACCTTTTTGTAAGCTTGTGAATATCCCGATTTATATTAGACATCCCAATCCTGCCATATAGGTAAACTATAATTAGGACTTGACTGACAGGATATTTTTTAATATTCATAACCACGCTTGACGTCTGAAAGCAGTTACGTGTTATTTAAAATTAAAACTTTATTTATATTTTTACACTTAAACAAATAAATAAACATTCTTGAACAAGTTACACAAATTGAGTCTAACCCTTAATTAAGCAAATTGTGTGCTTGTGATTTGGGTGTTGGTTAATAAACAGAAATACTGAAAAAGATACCAGAACAAAATTAAACACGCAAATGGTTGGTTGGTGTTATTAGGCGTGTACGCTAGCCACTCGACCAAAAAGGCGGCCAAACATCCAGATTCTACTATTAAAAGGTTTTTAGTCGTAACAGATTAAAAAATTCACTTACTAAAAGCATGTAAAAAACATTTCTATATAGTTTTATCGAGTTTAATTTAAATTAACGACTTAAATACTTACTCGATATGATTTCAAAAGTTGTCCCTAGTAGAGGTCCGTTCGCCTGCGACTGCGCATCCTCCCGACCCCGTCCCATGACTCATTTTAATTCGCTATCACCTTTATCTGATTCTATTTTTATCTTGTTTCGTGCCTTTCATCTCGCTTTATTTTTGTAAGATAATTTTACTATAAATAGAACTTACTTCGTTCTTTTATTTTCCTTATACCATTCTCTTCGATTTCACGATTTTTCGAGTAGGCGAAGGCGAAAGTCACGTTTTGATAAAAATGTCAGTAAGAACATAAGTCACAAATTAAGTAAAAACCTTCTACTGATTCTTTTAATCAGAAATAACTTGGTCTTAAAGAATGAATACTTGAAGAACATTATATGATTAAAGGTTGCCTTATATCTTATAAGATATAAGGCATATCGAAATTGAAAGATAGAAAATAGAGGACGATACATTTTTTGATATAATTCAACAACCAGATACGTTGGTCGAGTGGCTAGCGTACACGCCTAACTACATCGACCAACCGCGAGGCTCGGGTTCGATTCCCGACGGCGGCAGGCATTTGTGTGAAGAACATTTAGATTAGATTTCCGGGTCTGGGTGTTTATATTTCTATGTATCACAATCGTTGACTAACATCCATAACACAAGCATATAATTTGCTTACTTTGGGGTTGGATTCAATTTGTGTGATTTGTCCAGGGATATTTATTTATTATTTATTGTTTGAATGCACTTTTCTGTGGAGGTGTAAAATCTAGCGGATTTTAATTAGTATTTGCGCAACCAATAGATAATTCTTTAAAAATATTTTAGCATTACACACTTCACGGTAGATTAGAAAACAGTTAAGCGGTGGGGTACTTTTCACCCTGACGAAAGAACTAAATAAAGCAGGCGAGTCTATTAACGTAGACTAGCTTTAAATATTTCGTTCTAAAGTAAGTTTTTTTTACTTTAATTTTACAACATAGACCGATCGAACGTAGAAAAACGAAACGTGGTAGGTATCATTAATTCAAATAAGAAAACTTTGCAATGATCTTATTTTCCTGTGTTCTTTAATTTCCATCAGATTTTCAAACTACTATTTACATATTACTATGCCAGTAATTATTAGGCTCAATTAAACTGAAAAATCTGAATAGGTCTATTTCATTAGATTCCACGTCGCTATTTTTTTTATGATATAGGAAGGCAACAAGCAGACGGATTTCCTGATGGTAAGAAATTCACGCCACCTAAAGACACCAAAAGTGGTAATGGTGCGTTGCCAACCTGAGGTCGGGATGTAAAGCCTCGAGCAAAAGTAAGTTTACCGGAACACGTCATGACGTTATGGCGGCAAGAATAGGTGAATCGGTGTTACCAATCCGGGCGAGTTGCTGCGAAACTCTACCACCACCAGATGTCACAGTGTTAGTGACGGTAAGCCTATGCTCGCCTTCTATGAACTGCCTGGCAAGGAAGGCAGATGGTCTATTCTGCAATGGAGCCCGGACCAACACGGGGTTTTCGTTTATCATCACCATCATTAATGAGGTCGTCAACATAAACGAAAGTTGCATGCATTATTAAGTAGGTGGGTATAATGATCAAATTTATGTGGTACAATTTCGGAATCATTTGCTATCTTTCGAAATCAAAAGAAAAATTGAAAAAAAATGTACCTATGAACCAGTTAGATATGCCAAGAAATCGCGTCACCAACATAAAAAAAACATACAGTTGAATTAAGAAGCTCCACCTTTTTTGAAGAAGGTTAAAAACAGAGACGTCTTGAATATAAGAAACGAGGTAGTGACTAGCCGCGCAAATACCCTATGACAATGACTGGTATAACTTAATGAAGTATTGATAAAATCGATTGGCCGGCCCATAGAAAATTGTAATTAAAAAGCTATGAAATAAAACGTTACGCAATATCAAGGTACCGCATTCCAATGGTATAAGGACAGATGCGAGAAGAGCGGTGTCGTTGAACCTACCTGTAGCGAATCGCCCCGCTTCCGCCATCCGACGGCAAATAAAATCAATTAGTTGGCGAACACCGTTAGGCCGACCTCGCGGACATTATTGGAAACTATCGACAAAGGAAACTATCGACAAAGGGCATCTAAAGAACCAAGTGACACGACAACAAAGCAGAATTTGTAAATCTGTCTTTGTCTTTGATCGACTCGTTAGTCGAGTGGCTCGCGTACACGGTGTAGTACCGCGAAGCTCTGGTTCGATTCCCGAGGGGACAGACATTTGTGTGATGAACATTTAGATGTCTGCATTTCTGGATATGGGTGTTCTTTAAATTTATTCTTGTATTTAAGTAAATACATACATACATACATATCTTCACGCTAAGTCCCTTACAGGGTAGGCAGAGATTATTGAGTGCCAGACCTCACGATCCTGACAAACCTGTCTAGCTTCCTTCACATTCATTACCCTTTTCATACAAACATGTATTTAAGTATTTCTATGTATTAGTATCGTTGACTAACACCCATAACACAAGCACATAATATGCTTACTTTAAGGTCGGATTTGATATTTTGTGTAACTTGTTCAGGGATATTTATTATGTATTATTATTATTATTTCATTGTGATCTCTTTTCGTGCACTTACTTCGTTATTCGGATAGACTTTAACGTCCCATTTTAACCCTCCACGGAAAAAATGCTCCATAAGTTTGACGTGTGTGCGTGCGTGCGTGCGTGCGTGTGTGTGTGTGTGTGTGTGTCTGCCATCATAACTTTTGAACGTATGATCGATCAAAGCTAGCTATGTCACACGTACATTCTAAGGGTTATTTGTTTTTTTTTTATTTGAAACACACTTTTTAAGATAAATTCTTGTACGTTTCCACTATACACTTTATTTAACACTTTATGTTATACTACAGCTAACCGGTTTCACGTTTCACAGCATCATCAGGGTTTTATAGCTGAAGATAAATAGGTCTGTTTTATTTAAACGTTCAGTATTTGGTTGTAAGTTACTGACGGTAACTTATTTTACCGTTATTTACGGTAAGTTATTTTCTTTGAATAACAAAAAAGCGTCTGCCCTCCTGGTGCCTAGACAATGGTGACCTATAGACACCATAGATGTAGGTGCGTTGCTTTCCTGTGGCTGTAGTGGTAGGTCCATTGCACAAGCCTACCCTATCCTCTGGACCGGAACATGACATTATCATTTTGTTGGAGCACAGCAACCACGAGCGGTCTTATTGGTAATCCATTCAGCTTTTACTCATTTGTTACGAGCTGCCTGGCAGGACTAACGTTCTATTCTACGTAGGGGACGTCAACCATCACGGTTATAAATAATCTAGGTATTTCATTTTTTTTTATGATATCGGAAGGCAAACAAGCAGACGGATTTCCTGATGTTAAGAAATTCACTCCGCCTAGAGACACCAAAGGTGGTAATGGTGCGTTGCCAACCTGAGGCCAGTATGTTAGGCCTCGAGCAAAAGGAAGTTTACCGGCTACCTTACCCTCCGAATCGGAACACGTCATGACGCTATGGTAGCAGGAATGGGTAAGGCGGTGGTACCAATCCGGGCGAGTCGCTGCTAAGCTCTACCACCTAGTCAGATGTCACGGTCTAAGTGACGGTGAGCCTATGATCGCCTTTTACGAGCTGCCTGGCATGGAAGGCAGATGGTCTATTCTACCAAGGAGCCCGGACCAACACGGGGAAAAACATGTTTCAGTTATTTGAATGCAGGCAAACAAAACAGGGAATTCGACTTTACTATGTTGTCTAAGTATGTATGCAAAACAATTTTACCGTTTGCCTAGGGACTACATTAATTTTGTTAATATCCTTGGAATTCCAACATCAGATTTGGAGTTGGTGGCAAAGTGTCCACGACGACACTTAGCTCTTTCCTAAAAAACATTCAAATAGTTTTTTTTTATTATTATAGTGGAAGGCAAACAAGCAAACAGATTTCCTGATGGTAAGAAATTCACGCCGCCTAGAGACACCAAAGGTGGTAATGGTGCGTTGCCAACCTGTAGCGTTAGGCCTTGAGCTAAAGTAAATTTACCGCAACATGTCAACAGCAAACGTTGGACGTTATGGCGGCAGAAATAGGTAAGGTGGTGATACCAATCCGGGCAAGTCGCTGCAAAACTCTACCTTCTAGTAGGATGTCACAGTGTTAGTGACGTTAAGCCTATGCTCGCCTTTTACGAGCTGCCTGGCAGGAAGCCAGATGGTCTATTCTGCGAAGGAGCCCGGACTAACACGGGGGAAAATAGTTGGATAAAAGAAAGAAATTGTCGGACATTCATCTAAATTTACCTATCTTTGCTGTTAAATTTGTAGAAGAATGAATTTTGTAAATAGATTTATAGAAATAACACTTTCATTTTTTCTATATAAAGTGTTATTAGGTGACAGGCAGAAAGTTTGCCAGCTTGGCTATTAAAAAATATGAGCGTTGAACATATTTCTGCCGCCATTATGTAACTGGTTGCCGTTGACGTGTTCCGGTTCGGAGGAAGAGGTAGCCGGTAAACTCACTTTTCCTAGAAGCCTAACATTCCGGCCTCAGGTTAGCCAACGCACCGTCACCAATTTTGGTGTCTCTAGGCTACGTGAATTTCTTACCAGCAGGAAATCCGTCTGCTTGTTTGCATTCCAATATCATAAAAAATATATACCTGTACCAAGTTGAGTGGTTTTGTCAGATATTTCTACCAACAGATAGATACTAAAATCAATTAGTTAGCCTTGTGAAAACCGTTAATTTGAAATAATCCGCGGACTTTATGGGAAACGCCATCAACAAGGCGTATCTAAACAACCGACGGTCACGCCAATACGAAAACTTACAATGTAATGTCTATGTAGTATGTAGTATGTCTACAATGTCATTACTAAATTCGATATCTTCACTACATAATTTAAAACAAAGTCGCTTCCTCTGTCACTATGTCCCTTTGTATGCTTAAATCTTTAAAACTGCGAAATGGTTTTTGATGCGGTTTTTTTAATAGATAAAGTGATGAAAGAGGAAGGTTTATATGTATATTTCATACCCATGCGAAGACGGGGTGGGTCGCTAGTTATAAATATGAATAAGAATATAATACTTCTTCTTATAAAGGATAAGGTAGTGAAAGTCTGTGATGTTACGCTCGTCGATCGCATTAACAATAGCGTGATCAGGGTGAGAGTTTCGTAGAAAGTCATAGTTAGTGTAAGAATAATAAAAGTATCTGCTCTGTGATCTAGCTGTCCAGGTGTTAGACTTGACTTCGGTCGGGCAACAAAGAGAAAACGTGGTTTGTCCAATTTTATAATTAGAAAATGTTGCTCGGGATTGGATATATGCCCGGTTGGCGATAGGCTTGCCTCTGCCCTCCTTTTCGGGGATATGGGCGTGAAGATACTTTTTTATAAGAAAAGTATGCTGTTTTTTGGTCAAGTGGATATAATCGTACATTATAAATGCAAATGTAAGTTTATTTGTTTCACCTTCACGCGAAAACTACTTAATCATTATATAACTTTACTAGCTGTTACCCGCGGCTTCGCCCGCGATAAATTGAGATGTAAGATATCCTATCTTTCAAGTTAGGTCAAACTGCACACGGTGTGTAAATTTGTTTGAAATCGATTAAGTAGTTTAGGAGTCCATCGCGGACAAACAACGTGACACGTTATTTATATATGTATATAACTTTATATGATTTTGGAAGTACTAAAAGTAACACAGGATGATTTTCTAATGACCTAAACGCAAACTAAGCTGCGGATAAAAGTTAGTAGTATATAAAAGAATTACGAAACTATATGATGTAAATGCCCTGGGGAAGCTTGTTTACATCCCACGACCAAATCGCTCAGGTGCTTTTGGTGATTTTGCAGCTCACTCAACAAATTTTATATCACTGCTACCTTCTTCCTGCGAAAGTAATGGAAAAAGATAAAACACGTTTAGTGCTGTCCGATTCGTAGGGACGCAAACCTTAAAGTCTAACTACAAAAAAATTTAACGCTCGTTGAACACGTGTTTTACTAAATGGTCTCTAAAATAAAAAATAGATTCGCAATAAATATGTCGAATAATGTCGATTTTAAACAGTGTTTAGCTAAATTGACTAAACAACCTATTAGCTACACAATTTTTTTGTGGTAAGGTGGAAGATTTTTTTCTATTCTTTTTCTATAGTTTTATCTATTCTTCCGAAAACGTTTATTAAAAACGTCGTAAAGAATGCGATTTAACGAAAGTTTTGGGATATCTACTTACGACCTGTAGGGTTACTCTTGAAGCTCGATTCGTGCAATATTGGGATTTGGAATCGAGTCTACAACTTTAGGTACTCTTGAACACAATACCGGTGAATTAATAACATTTGTTTACTAATAAACAACAAATTATTTAATCGGATTTGTTGAATTTATTTGTAATTAAATGTTAATAGTCCACTAGTACTGTGTTCGAAAGTACCTAAAATGGAATAAACGATTCCAATTTCCAATTCGCATGATGTCGAGATTCAAGAGTAACCCTACTGGCTACGTTTTATGGACTTATGTATAAAAATACATAACGAATCTACTATTTACTACATCTCGATTATTTTTAGGAATTTAGTTATAGTACTTTAATATACCTATATATAATACTTTACTACGTATTATTAGTTTAGAAAGGTATGTATGTATGAAACATGTCCGGACTAATCTGACATGACTAAAATTTAACATATCTTTTATTCTTAGGAGTATTTGTTTTAAAAAAGCATTAATCAAAAATAAGTTTATTTTGTGCACATCAGAACTGCCACCATTATTTCAGGTGGTGTTAAAAGTTTCCGAAACCGGTGTATGAAAAGCGTAACGAGTTAAGAGGAAGAAGCTATGCAGATCTATAACTATCTATTATGACCGCCTTGTTGGTCGAGTGGCTAGCGTACTCGTCTAACTACATCGACTTACCGCGAGGCTCGGGCTCGATTCCCGACAGGGGCAGGCATTTGTGTGATGAACATTTAGATGTCTGCATTTCCGGGTCTGGGTGTTTATTAAATTTATTCTGGTATCTATTTCAATATTTATATGTATTAGTATCGTTGACTAACACCCATAACACAACCATATAATTTTCTTACTTTGGGGTTAGATTCAATTAGAGTAAGTTGTCCAGGGATATTTATTTACTTATTTATCTATAGGAATAGTGACACTTGGCATTCGATACTCTCTGCCGACCTTGCAAGGGACTTGACGTAAAGTTGCAACAAACAGGCGAATTACGCTCACACAATAGTCAGTCATTCCAGAGTTATGATAACATTTGAGTGAATCATTATTTGTATCAATAAAACCCTCCAATTGTAATTCTAATGGTATTTAATGAATACGACCACGTCACTTTGTCACCACGTCGTTGGTACCGGATAAGCTGCCACCGGTCGATTGTCTCACTTATATCGTAAATTAACACATACTATGTCCGGTACTGGCGACGAATACTGACGAATGGCGAAACCTAGGTTGGGACATGTGATATCACTATATAGTATATCACATGCTTTTCGCTCTCGGTCCCTATTTATGCTTAGATCTTTTAAAACTACGCAACGGATTTTGATGCGGTTTTGTTAATAAAAGTATCTTCACACATATCCACGAAGAGGTAGTTAGAGGCACAACCAGGGCACCCACGACTAGCCGTTAGTCCCACAATCTGAAAGGTTGCAAATCTATCGCCAACCGGGCGCAAATCCAATCCCGAGCAACATTTTTTTTATTAGAAAATTGGAAAAACCACATTTTCTTTTTGTTGCCCGACCCGGGATTCGACCCGGGACCTCATGAAGTCAAGTCCAACACCTGAACCACTAGACCACAGAGGCGATTAATAATCAAATTAGAATTTGCATAAAGTTAGTCGCCTTAACAAAATCGGGCGTTGATTGTTTAAAATTAGTCATTAATCCTTGGAAAAAGTCATGTCAGGGTCTTGAGTAACGCTTTTCTCGAGCTCATTAAATGAGGTTTCGGGGGAACGAAGCAGATTTCTTCATGATTGTTTCCTTTGTGTTCGTTGTCTGAAAAATATGTACAAAATGTCACCAAAACTGACTTATTTCATTCAATACTAGGTTCCGGCTAACTTCGGTACACTTTTTCAGTATGGGAAACGATAAAGTATTATTTTTCCCATTTTCCCTGCAACTTTCCCGGTTTTTCTCTTTATAAGAACCTTCTTCTGATAATAACTAACACAATAAAAAATTATGGGCCAAATCGGTCAAGTTGTTCGAAAATTATGCGCTAAGCAACACACTCAGAGATTTTTATGATATAGAAAAACACGAGATTCAATAATTAGGTATTAAAAAAACTTCGACCACAATTTCTCTTGATGGCGCCAAAACTCAATATCTCTGATGTCTATAGGCCACGGTTTTCTCTTTCCATCGGGAGAGCTCTCTTGTTCGCTGTCTTTTCTCAGAAATATATATATTCCAATGTTCCATGTTGAACTTTCTCAGTTCCAGGAACAGAAGGTCTGTTCCGAGGCACGAGACTTCCCATCTTAGTTATGTTGATGTAATAGCATTTATATCGGCGAACAAAGACACGAATGTACAAACGTGGATGAAGTACAAAATTATAGGCCATTCGTTGTATTTAAGCTCCCGGTGCTCGCAGGAAGCAGCCTCCGCGATCAGCATACGGATGAACGTACGTTACATACCTAGCCGTCTTTCCTCTGTAGCAATATCGATGGTTTATCTATAAATAGTATTGAATCTGTGCCCGGTAGTTATTCTAAGTAATTTGGTGTACACGTCGTATAAATTTATAGGGTTTAACTAAACAAGAAAATTAATAAACGGTTTAGTTGGAATAACAGTAATAGGTTTAGTTTGAATAATTGTAATATTTGAGAGTACGTTTTATGCGAATCTTGCGACAAACAAACTAATAAAACAAAAAAATGTACCAAAGGTAAAGTCATAATAATATTTACAATTATTTATTGACAAAAAACTGAGGAAATTTGTTTTTTTTTATCAATGTTTACTTGCTTGAACAGGATATTTTTGACTACTAGATTTTATGAACTTATCTTCTCCAAATTTTTTCACAAGTATTAGATATGTTATTGTTATTTAAAACCCTTACAATGGGACTTGGCGTAAAGTTATGTATGATATGTGTAATATTTAATCAGAATCTGCTACATTGAATAAGGTATGTGAATTTTTATCAAAATCGGATTAAGATTTTTGCTTTTAAGTTTGAAAAAATGCAACATAATATTTTGTAGTGTTATGTAAAAATAGTCTTTTTTTAAGTTGAAATCTTAGGTAATATCAGAGATTAACCACATTGCCACCTATAACATTGTGGGACTTAGTGTCTTCGGCTAGTCGTGGGTGCCCTGGTTGTGCCTCTGCCTACCTCTTCGGGGACATGGGCGTGAAGATACTTTTTATACTGTAGTAAATATAATATTGTCTTTGGTAATATTTAGAATTTCCTTTGTCAATTTGCTATCTATCATTACAAAAAAACGACGGTTTTTAGCTTAGGGGAATAGCTCAGACCAATAAATAAATACTTTTTTATTCTCTATATTATTCTGTGATTAAGTTAATTCGCTGGTTGTATAATAATAATAGGACAACTAATTTTACATAAATATATCGTTTCAAACTACATATTAACATTATAAATACAAGTTGATTAGTTCTATGCTAGCTAAGTCGCGGAAAAGAGCTTGCTATAAACGAATTAAAAGTCGAAGAACGAATGTTTGCAATATAATATGTCCATCAAATAGCACAACCTCCCAGCGAAGCAAGGCGGGTTCCCCAGTTGCATTCCTATTGCCATCCACATTGTAAGTTTTATCTGAATGTGAAATTCAATAGCCCTTACCTACATTCAATTTTATCAATTTAACGAGCATGTCGGGTAAGGCTAGCCTTAGGCTATTAATTCGTACTGGAAAAGAAACAATGGATGCGGGATATAAATAGCTGGAACGAATATAATATGGTGTTTTTTCTTTGGTCTATTTTAATTCCTGAACGTTATGTGAGGGGTGTATAGAGGGCGGGCAGGGCTCGGGTCCGAGGATAGGCTGTCCGATAACATCGTCCACGTCTATAAATAGCCACGGAGTCTTGTACCAGCCGCGGACGTCACTACACCTCTCAAAGGGCTACAACAAACATGTTACAAGTTTGGTCTTTATTTTATTCTTCCTTTAATGTCATGTTAATTTGTATAGCTTCGCGATTTTTGATTGGTTTAGAATAAACATGAGATCTTTTTTCATGTCTGTGATTGGTTTAGAATAAACACGAGTTATTTTTTCAGCTGTGTGATTGGTTTAGAATAAACACGACTTATTTTTTCAGCTCTGTGATTTGTTTAGCATAAACACGAGTTATTTTTTTATGTTTTCTTATTTTCTCGTGAGGAATTAAATAATTACTGTATATTTTCAACAAATGTTCACTTGTTAACGGTAGGTAGAATTACAATCTGCGACTAGGTTTTGTTAAAAGTTTTTGTGGGGATATCTGTGGCTATTTTGGTTTGAAAACAGATACTAAAAAAACGTGCATTTTACGGATATAGAAGATGTTAAGCATGGGTTGCAAATCTGACTTTGTTCGTTCGTCAGTTGGCATCTCTAGAATTTGCGTCTAAACAAAAACATAACAATCGTCGATAACGTATTTTTATAGCACTTGCCCTGTGCTTGGGATAGATTTCTATAAATTTTAAAGAAAGAAAAGATGTCGCCCCAGACAGGATTTGAACCTGTAACCTTTCATCTCAAGCCGACGAATGCTCTAACCAATTGAGCTACTGAGAATTCAAGTCCCGTGGTGAAATTTTTAATTCCTTTCTAACTTAATTTATAGCAATCGTCGATAAATTTGTTGAATAAAAGAAATTAATACACAGAAATATTATGACCCGGATACGGAAGCAATTTCTTAACCACAACTGAAAAATATGGTTCTTTAGATAACGTCACCTTTTAATAATCCTAAAGATTAAATTTTCAATAACCTCATTAAAGAACCATATTGATTACGCTAGCATTCCAACAAAAGATCCGCATTTAAATCTGTCCATCCGTTCCAAATTTACGATACCACGGGCAGACAGGACACACAAACACAGAGACACGTTAAATCTTTTTCCTTCTGCGTTTGAAAAAACTGTATCGAAATCGGTAGCTTCGTTTAGGAGTTATGTTGCCACAGCAGACACACATACTACACATTAACACAGACATGTCAAACTTACAACGATCTTCTTTTTCCGTAGGGAATTCAAAAAAAGCGTATTTTACCATCCAGCTTCCTATCTTTTCAAAAAGTTTTACCCACACAAAGACGAAGGACGTAAACATACACACTTTGATAATGTTTGTTGTGCTTTTATTATAGTTTTTGGCATGAGCGTTAGCATCTGCCTTTAACCAAATTTAGGTTTGCATCATGGTTGTGTATATAGCAAAACTGTATTAAATTATTAATAATTTGTCATAAGTCATCGTCGAAAGTCAAGAGTCTTGGTAAGGCGGTGGTCTTATTACTTAAGAGCATTTAGTGAGATTTGGCGGCAACGAGACAACAATAGTTTCATTTCGTGTACAATAATTTCATAAATTCACTTTGACTAAACTAAATTGTCCGAAATGCCACAAAACTTGACTAATTTTACTTAATAGGTGGACCCTTTTTGTTTAAAATATTTTAAATATGTGGCAACCCTACTCTTTAGTCTGGTTGCGGTACAAACCTTAATACAAGAACTTTTCAAAATATGTACTTCTTACAAGCAACCTTTTTTCGCTCGGATATGTGATTGCGGGCAAGATTGTGTTGCATATCTAGATATTGTGTGTATGATTTTTTGTAGATTACTCGATTCTAGTCAATGATTTTTGTGTAGGAGTTCTTTGATCCTAGTAGATGAAATCGAAATTATTTAATTGCGAATTAAATTAAAATGCTTTTAACTGACTCCAAAAAAGAGAAGGTTCTCAATTCGTTTTTTTTACATGTTTATTAAGTGGTGATTTATCTATAATGCCAGGTTTTGATGTTTTTTGAAAAGGTTGGTCATGATTTCGAGACGGTCTTATATACATTTGACCGCGATCCGACAAACAGTTTTTAAGTTATACTTACATAATAATACATATTTTTTTATGTAACTTACATCATATCTGACAAAAACTACTTTTTAAAAGTTATATTGGAATCTTTGCGGAATCATGTGCAACATTTGGAAAAAAGAATTGTCGTTTCGCGAGGTAGTCGCTTTTTCGCAGTTTTATAGTTTTGCTGCGCTTAAAGTTAATTTTCGAATACAATTTTCAGATACACTCCGAAAAAATAAAATTTTATAGCATTGTCGTGGCATAACTAATAAAAAAATATTTTTTAGTTTTTTAAAGTTTTCATTGCTATAGTTTTTTTTATAAACTAAAGTAGAAAATATTTGTACAATTTTAAATAGTAAAAAAGGTATAATTTTAAAACTCTCAAAACATAGTAACAGGATTTTTTTACCTTTTCGTATCATAATAAAAACATCAAAGACCAGTGTTAGTGTTTCATAAATATCTCAGAAATCAATAGCTGGGTCGGTAAAAAGATTGCTTCCGTAACCATTTTATTATTGTAACTTTACTATATAATTCTGGAAACTGTTATCTTGGAGAAAACATTATTACGGAAAACTGCTAAGCATATTTTGAATAAGTTTTTATTATAAAGATCACAAGTACACCTTACGCCATTTTTTATCCACTTCATTAAAACATGACTAATTCTCAAGGGCTAATGGTTGAAATAATGGTAGTAAACTACATAATATATAAATCTGTATTTTGTCTTTATGTCATTAAATAGCAAACAAGCAAGCGGATCTCCTGATGGTAAGAGAAAATCGTCATCTACAGATACCATAGATGTTACTGGAGTGTTGCTAATTTGTGGCCGAGTGTTAAGCAATATGTGGAAATTTAGCTACTGCCCTATCCTTCAGCGCGGAATACAACAATTCCGAACGCCAACGCTAAAGTGACAGGTAGGTAAGGCGGTACTAGCGATTCGGACAAACTTAGCACTCTACCAATATGAAACCTAAAATATTTTTTTGTGATAATGGAATGCAAACGGTATTTCCTGCAATTTGCTGATGGTAAGAAATTCACGCCGCCTAGAGACACCAAAGGTGGCAAAGGTGCGTTGCCAACCTGAGGCCGGGATGTTAGGCCTCGAGCAAAAGTAAGTTGACCGACTCCTTTACCCTCCGAGCCGGAACGGCAAGCATTGGACGTTATAGCGGAAGGAATAGGTAAGGCGGTGGTGCCAGTCCGGGCGAGTCGCTGCGAAACTCTACCGCCTTGTAGGATGTCACTGTGTTCGTGACGGTAAGCCTGTGCTCGCCTTTTACGAGCTGCCTGACAGGTAAGCAGATAGTCTGTTCTGCAAAGGAGCCTATTTAAAGCAAGTTTTACAAAACTTTTTTTCGTTTAGTCTACTAGATTATGCGTGGCACAAGTAGCAACCCTGTTGATTGCTCCGGTACCGCAAAAACCTCCATAAAACACGGTAGACGGGGTGCAGTTTCTCGCTTATTCGCTTTCGTTGACGCATGCGTCCATCGTTTTTTTTTCCTGATTAGAACAGGCAAAGATGCGCAAGCGCAACCGGTCTGCGAAGGCCGTCTGTAGAGGACGCGCGCTCTCTGGCGGCTCTGCGAGGAGCTTCGTGTACCGACAGCTCGACGAGCACGCCCGTTAATGATGTCTCTCCATCCAATCGCTCCTAATTGGACGTCAGGCTGGTCCGTCACCAAAAAAAATTGCAACGTCTGGAATACCTTGATACCATCAAACTGTTGGTGAAATCGTAACCACGTGACAGTAAATTTAAAAACTATTTGTATTTGAACTTTATGCTCTTTCTATTAGTGGACTAGCCGACCTGGCGAACTTCGTATCGCTTGACATCAATATAGCGACAGTTTGTATAGGAACATTAAAATATTGTTTTTTTTTAATTTTCCCAGATTTCCCAGTTTTTCTGCATATGAACCTTCTTCTTACTCTCGTAGCACAACAAAAAAAATTAGCAAAATTGGTATATTTACTCGCGATGGGGTGACCGACGTAAATATGGATGTATTTATAGATATATTTTTTTTATATTTAATGCATTAAAATTAAATATTTTCAATGAACCCCCGATATACAGAAACTGTGTGTCAGTTTTCAACCAAAAAATTCCGCATCGAAATCGGTCCATCCGTTTTAAAGTTATTATGCCACAGACAGACACACAAAGACAATACATTTTCGCAGATATTTTCAAAAACTATTTATAAAAAAAAACTCTAGATATAACTCGCAGTCGGATGGAAGGATTTTTCTGATTCTTTTTTCGTTTTTTTAGTAATTACCAGAGGAAGTTTAGTGGAACATCAACAATTCGAAAATTTAAAATTCAAAGTTAACACAGGGCTTAATTCTGTCAGGTTTACTAGTAGCTTAATATAAATAAAATAAATAAATAAATCGTGAAGCAATATAGTTGGACCCTTTTTTACGAAAATTGCGCGAACGGAGGTGTATGAAATTTGGCACACTTATAGTTTATGTGTAGGAGAAATACAGAACGTATTTTCAGATTAACGTATTCTCACGCCAAAAACTATTAAAAACATTTTGAAGAAAAAAAATTAAATAGGTATGTATATAAACTTTTTATTGTCGTTCGTCGTAGCTACCTATGCCAATTGTTTATTAAAGACAGTTTATAATTTTTTTTTAAATCATTGTGTTTAATGGCAGTATTGTGTTAAATAATTGTAATTATTGTTATCAATAAAGATACATAATCTACAATTGTTTAATTTAACTGTCTGTAATAGCATCATACAAAAACAACTTAATAGATTTCTATGAAACTTTAAATGATCACCATACAAAATTACATAAAAACTTACTGGGTCCAAGGCTATTTTATGGTTCAATATTAATATGTGAAGCAAAAGTTTTGGACCCCTTTTTACGTAAATTGCACCGAAGGAAAAGTATAACATTTGGCACACTTATAGTTTTTGTGTAGAAGAAGTGCAGAACGCTAACAATAATAATAATAATGCTTAAAAAATGCAATAAATCAATGAATGAAACATTACACACACTGCCACACATTTGACACACACATACAAAAATGTTGATAACGATAAAAGACCACAGATGGCGCACAACCTACATTCATAATGTTTGGTTGATTGAATTTTTACCAATGGACGGCCACTAGTATTATTAAATTTGTTTTGACTACTGTAATAACAGCTCTATGTACGAGAGGCTTTGAAATTGAGTTTAAAAGCTATATTTAAAGATGTAATGAAGACGAAGCCGCGAGCAACGACCAATAAACAATGTAGTTGTAACATTTGAAATAAGATTACACTAGAACCACGTACACGACAAGAATTGCTCAGTAATAACGGCCAGGAAAATAGTGCATTGTCGTAGATTGCTCTGTCCTAGCTGTAGATAATAGCACAATGATCTCTTTGTTACAGTAGCGCGATCCAAATATACATTAAGGAACGTACTCACACAACGTGAAACGGGACGTATCACATATCCTTAAAATACCAAGCCTCGTCAAGGTTAGGGACGTTCCTGTATCCAAAAGGTATCGATACTTACTCTTTAGTATTCAAATATTATTTCGATTAACTGAAATTATCACACCACCCTTCTAAAGCATGAAAATTACTATCAATATATTGTAATGCTACCAAACTTTCATTTAAAAGATAAATTGGCAAAGTGTATTTAAATACTTATATCTTATATTGACTAGACTATAATACAGGAAGGGAAAAGAAAGATTTCTGTCTGTATGACTTGTTCAATAAGAAAGGTGCGTTCAAAAGTTACAAAATTGTAAAGTACTCGTACCTAACTTTACTTGAGTTAGATTCGATTTGATAATCGCTTCTTTCGCTTCGATAATAGAATCGCAAGATGTATTTCGATGTAAAGTGTTTGGTGTCGAAACAAAAGTATCGAGTTATGTATTTATATATGTAAAGTATTTACTTACATTGGAATGTCTCTAGTCACAAAAAAAGAGGGTTTCGTCGCGTAGTCATGACCCTAAAGGGAAATCTATAAAAACTTTTTGACAGTGTCTTTTTCACTTGTAACTGTAGAGACAAGCGCTGAATTATGCCATTTTTCGTAGTGAAACTTGTTCGAAATCATTGTCAATTGAAATGATGCCATTGAATTGGCGAGAGAATGAAATGGATTACATTACACAATATGTCTGATTTATAAGTAAGTAAGTACCTTCACGCCCACATCCTGGAAGAGGTGAGCAGAGGCACGACCAACTACAACTAGCTCAAGACACGAAGTCCCACAATGTAGCAAGCCTATCTCCAAATCGGGTATACATCCAATCTTGAGTAACATTTTTTATTAGAAAATTGAAAAAAATACATTTTATTGTTGACCAACCAGGGAATCAAACCCGGGATCTCATAAAGTCAAGTCCAACACCTGGACCGCTAGACCATGGAGGCGATTTCTTATTTATCAAGTTTCGCTGCCTCCGTTAAAAAGTAATAAATGTTAATAACTATTTTTTGTTTTTTTTTTAACTTTCTGCTTTCATAAAATAATCAGAAAACGTATTAATGAATAATTGAATATTTAAGGAAAGGTCTTTCCACATTATACTACGTGTGGTCCCAAACGTTTCTCGTAGTGTGGGTACCCTACCCTGTACCCTAACATACTTATCTTAGTTAAGGCTATGCTGTCCAGTTTTTATATCGTACCATAACTTCAGAATTATGATAGGCAGCAACTAGGCATGAATTATGGTCAAATTAATCAGTCAATAAGGGAGGTAAACACATAAATATCAATCATTTAGACTGGTTACTGACCTCCAACGATCAGGTTCACTTTTAGTTGTGTTGAAGTTTGTTCTGCTTAAGTATGTGAGGTTTTTGACTTTTATTTAAAAGTAAGTCATATTTTTTACAACTCTTGTAACTCGAGAAGTTTTGGACTGATTTTAATGTTGCTTGGTTTGGATTCGCCTCATCCCAAAGTAGCAGAATTGCCAATTAAATATTTAAAAAAATAAGGTAAAAAAAACACATAGCCATTAAGCTTGTACAAAGTTCACCGGGACAGCTAGTAGGTAATTGATAAAAGTGTCTGTTTCCTTTACATAAAATTTGTAGTTGAAATGGAATAACTATTATCGCGTTGTTTCCAACCGACACATTTTTTCCAATTTATCCTAGTTTTTAGGAGTGAGATAATTTGAAATAATACTTATCTGAAAGCTGACTATAGTTCATAGTTTCACCCAATTTTAAATGTTTTTATTTTCGAAAGTTTGTAAAGAAATCAAGTCATAGTTAGTCATACAATTAGTTTATGACTAGATTTCTCTACATGCATGCCATATTTTATTACCTTTAGTTTAAGCAATGAGATAGATATCCATATCATAATATTAATACGTTAAGTAAAAACTTTAGACCCTTAAAGTAAAAGGTATCCTAAAAAATGATCCGTATAACAGTTATCGCGGGAAAATCTTTAATTTCCATCACATCCCGCGAAAGGTCATCTGAACATGTCTACAAAATCGCGAGTTATAGCTAGTTGTTAATATAAATATATTTTTATATGGGTAATAATGCGATGATGTATTTAATCGCCTCTGTGGTCTAGCGGTCCAGCGTCGAACTTGACTTCTTGAGGTCCCGGATTCGATCCCCGAGTCGGGAAACAAAAAAAAATTAGAAAATGTACATTTTCAACTTTTTAATAGAAATAACGTTGCCCGGGATTGGATATATGCCCGGTTCGCGATGGACTTGCCATCTATCATATTGAGGAACCGTGCCTCTGCCCTTCGAGAATATGGGCGTGAATATATTTAGGTGTAAGTACTTACGTAATGCGAGCTTTTTGTATTTACCTGCAAGTAGTTGCGCAATTAATACTTTGTCATTTGTTGTATGTGGACATTATAATATTGTAACAAATGTTGGTAAGCCTGACCAATAAATAAATAACATACTGGTACATTACCCTTGATCCAATTCAATTCATTTATATTCATTATAAGCTGAATTTATCTTGGAATTCACGTAATAGCCGATACAAATCCCACTTCTTTAGCTCTTCGTGATTACGACAAGCCGGTTTTACATATTATTGAACAACTAGGAATTCTCGGGTTTGCACTCCAATATAAACAAGCTTTTGCATAATGAACTTAATTTTAAATACATTTAATTTGGATATGTGCCCGGTTTGAAATAGGTTTGCTAACTATCACACTATGGTGCTTAGTGTTTTGGCTAGTCGTGGATGTCCTGGTTGTTTCTCTGCCTACTTTTCCGGGGATACGTCATGAAGGTGCTTACTTTTTAGATACTTAAAGTAAAGTATTTTCACGCCCATATCCACGGAGATGTAGGCAGAGGCACAACCAGGGCACCCACGATTATCTGAAGACACTTAGCCCCACAATGTGATAGGTGGCAATCCTATCGCCAACCGGGTACATATCCATTCCCGATTTTTATATTAGAAAATTGTAAAAACCAAATTTTCTTTTTGTTGCCTGACCCGTGATTCGAACCTGGGTCCTCATGCAGTCAAGTCAACCTAGACCGCTAAACCACATAGGCGATTTTAAATACTTAAATATGCCTTTTTCTTTTCTTTCTTTAAGTTTTGGCCTTCACGTTAGTATTTAGCCATTAGTCAAGTAGAAATTTGCATCAAATTTTATATCAATTTCAATTAATTTTAATTAGTCATCAGTCGTAAGTCGTCAATAAGTCATGTCAGGCTCTTGGGTAAAGCGGTGGCCTTTTTACACAAGCTCATGTAACGAGATTTGGCGGCAACGAGAAAATATACGATACGCTAATTTCTTTATGATTATTTCTCTTGTGCACTTTCACTGAACAAAATTGTACAAAATGCCACCAAAATTGACTAATTTCACTCAATATCAACACGAAATTCAATAATTATGAAAAAACTTCGACCATCTTTTCTCTCGATGGCACCAAAACTCCCAAATATGCCTTTCTAAAGTAACTTTTATAAATGATGATGGTGTTTAAAAACATGTTGGCTATAAAATAAGGGTGCACTTTTTTTAATAAGTCGAAAATATTTCTAAAGCTTAAACTAACCGTTTGCGTAAATCAATGGACATGTAATATTTCCGTATATTAATAACAAATATAATTCTAACATCAAAAAAAATCAATAACCCGATAAAAGCTACATGTAATATAGATAAGAACAATTGCGGTTACATCAGATTTCAAACAAAAATCCGCATAGAAATCGGTCCATCCGTTCAAAAGTTACGACGCCACAGACAAACACACATTGTCTTTTTGTCATATACCATCTTCTTTAAACTTGAAAACTTTGATAAAAAAACTTTGTTTTCGGGCAATTATAAACGACTTTAGTAGATATGTAAATAGCATAATCCTATCTTATTAATATTATAAATTCGAAAGTTTGTAAGTATGGATGTATGGATGTTTGTTACTCTTTCACGCTCGAATGGCTGAACGGATTTGTCTGAAATTTGGAAGACAGATAGATTGTGACCTGGATTAACATATAGGCTATTTTTAATCCCGATCGCACACCGGGTTTCTGTGAAAACGCGGGCGAAGCCGCAGGTAGCAGCTAGTATTATACTAAATACTCAATAATAGATTTTCAATAAGAAAACAAAGGTTAATTGCGAAATTAATAGGTACTGTTATTTAAAGGAAGTTTTTCAAATCAGATAATTCT
>NJDC01001657.1:15952-27736 GCA_002245475.1 Calephelis virginiensis | reverse complement strand
CTAATGGGAAAAGATGACCGTGATACCATAGATGTTAAAGGTTTGAAGCTGTACCGTGGCCAGGCTTATCATGCTACAGGCTACCCTACCTCCTGCACCGGAAAATGACACTGTCACACACACTTAGGGCAAGCGGTGGATCCCTACCCGGGAAAGGTGCTTTAGGGCACTATGCTACCGAAGGTCTTATTTTTAATAACCTACATTACAATATGGCCTTTGAAGCCTAGCGCTCCGGCGACGGGCTTGACTTCTTGAGGTCTCGGGTTCGATCCCCGGGTCAGGCAACAAAAAATAGATAATGTTTATTTTTAATTTTCTACTAAAAATAAAGTTGCCAGGATAGATCTGTCCGGTTGGTGATCGGCTTGCCACCTATCACATTGTGGGTCTTATTGTCTTCGGCTAGACGTGAGTACCTTGTTGTGCCTCTGCTTTGGTTGGGCGTAAAGATACTTCATATTACAATATAGGTACATGTGTTCGCCTTTAACGGGTTGCATGGCAGAGAGGTAGATGGTCTATTCTACTAGGACCCGGACTAAAACGGAGGGATGTGAGTAAGCTGCAAAAAAGCATACTGCTGGCTTAACACAACTGTGGCCTAGACATACCATGGATATTTTAGGTGATTTGTGTCCTGTGGCCGGGATGTTGGTAATGTGCAAGTATTTTGGTTATCCTACGCTCTAGACTGAAAAATGATAGTACTAAACACTGGTATTATGGTGTCAGGAATAGATAAAACATATGTGATCAGTTGAGATTTTAATAACCTATCTACAGTTAGATACAAACCACGACCACTTGTTTTTTTTTTACTTCATAATCAAAACTAATAGTGGTTACCTGGTAACTGAACTGTTGTATCCAAGTTGTAAGCTATAGACTACTACTAGAGGTTACACTCATAACGAAGACCTGATGTTGCTGACTCACTCTAGTGTACAACCCTCTCTTTCGTTTTCACTTTGCCAATTGACATCACAAGGCTCTGATAGATACAAATCTTTGTCAGGAGTGTTACCTTCAGTAGTAGTCTATAGCTTCACGACAGTAGCTCTAGTTCTTATCTTATAATCTAATCTCCCTATCGTGTTTGCTACAGTGCTCGAATTCCTAATACATTTTTTTAAAATTTCAACTCAGTAATATAATAGTCTTCCAAGAGAGACTAGGAGATAACATTAAGATTTGCTCGACTAATTAAGGTTTGCAAACTATCAATAAAATAAAATGTATTCTAGAATACGAATAAGTAACAACTTCTTATCAAGACGAGATACTGCTAAAAATGTGAAAACAAGTGACTACTTGAAATTTTATATTTTTGTTTGCATGTAAAGTATATGTAACTATATATGCATGTAAATTATAGGCTTCGCCCGCAATAGGTAATTCAGATGTAGTCCATCCTATCTTTAAAGTTGAAATCTGTTAAATAGTTTATTTATTATCTCGTTATGTTTTTTTATAATACATACTAAATTAAACAATTAAACATTTAATACACATTTTCTTAGCTGACCCCTTCTAGATGTAAATACAGCATGCAAAAATAAATGACTAACACAAAGCGACTGGTTTAGTTCGGTACCGTTCTTAATGCTAAATAAAATTTCAATACTGTTTTTAAAACTGTTTTTGATAGAAGGTAGGGAAAAAAATAAAAAAAAAGTATCTTCACGATAAAAGGTATATTATACTATATAATAAGTAGTTTATAAATAGCATTCATCTCAGACAAATAACTTGACGAGTAATTTATACATAAACCAGCCAACCCCGTAAACTTCGTGTAGCTTTACATTAACAGCTACTAACAGTTTGTTAGGATTAAAGTATTGTTTTACCCATTTTCTCTGCAAATTTTCCTGTTTATCTTTTCATAAGAACCTTCTTCTGACTTTAACCAACACAACAACCAGCAGACAATTTCAATCAAACCAAACCAAAGATGGGAGGTAGAGAAAAAGAGTAGCGTTAAACTTATCAAATCCCTCTTTTTGCGTCGAAAGTTAAAATTGCGAGCGAAGCGGCGAGCATCATCTAGTTCTTAATTATAAGCGTTGAAGATATATCATATCTATACTAATATTATAAAGAAGAAAGATTTGATTTTATTTGTTTGTTTAAAATAAATAGACACCGAAACTACTGGACCGATTTCAAAAATTCTTTCACCTCTAGAATGCTACGTTATCCCTAAGTGACATAAGCTTTGCTTCATCAAAATCAGTGCAGTAGAAGCCAAGTTGCGGAGGCGAAGCTGCGTGAAACTGCTAGTCTTATATATAAAAGTCATATTTTTCTCAATCAGGGCCTAATAGAATACTTGGTGCGAGTTTGGAAGAAGCCACCGTTAGTGTATTGCGACTACCACGGCCATTCTAGGAAGAAGAATGTGTTTTTCTATGGATGCGCCAGCGCAGAGAGCTGGTGTAGCAACGACCGGCTCGTACAGGACGAACCTGTTAAGTACCTTGTAAGTATTTACATTTTAAATCAGTGTGTTAACGGCATACAGCTTAAGGCGAAGCGTTTTTATGTTAAAGTATATTACTGACCCTTAAGTGACATTTTATTGAGTGTTTAATTTTTTTATGATATTGGAAGGCAAATAAGCAGTTTTTCTGATGGTGAGAAATTCACGCCGCCTAGAGACACCAAAGGTGGTAATGGTGCGTTGCCAACCTGAAGGCGGAATGTTAGGTTTGAGCAAAAGTAAGTTTACCAACAACCTTTCCCTCCAAACCGAAATACGTCAACGGCAAGTGCTGATTGTGACGGCAGGAATAAGTAAGGCGGTAGTACCAATCCGGGCGAGTCGCTGCGAAACTCTACCACCTAGTCAGTTGTCACGGTGCTAGTGACGGTAACCTTGTGCTGCTTTTTATGAGCTGCCCGGCAGGAAGGCGGTCTACTCTACAAGCCCGGACCAACACTGGGAAAAAATTACCTTATAAAAAATATTTCGAATTGGCACAAGGATCTACTCTAAAATGTTCACCAGCTCTCGTATTATAATTCTTAATCAACAAAGTATTTATTACTAACAATTTATGATTTTATCAGATGTTCGCGGTTCGCTACCAATTCCACTTTGATTCAACTGGTTTTAATAGTAATAGAGCGCTCTGCAGCAGTTCATCCGGATCACTACCACTGCTAATATCTATTTCGGCCGCTGCGAGCGTAGAGTAGCCGGAAGACTTGTCAAACTTAGCCGAAAGACTGGCAACGCGGAAGACTTATTCTTCCACACTGAACGCTACAATGACGAGCACTGACAATGACAACAGGAATAGGTAACACTAAAATTACTTAAAACGTTTCTCTCTAGATGCTTCCTGCCTTAATGCATCGTCTGTCGCCGGCTTTCGCTCTCGGTTCATGTTCGTTCCGAGTGGAACGAGAGCGGGAGAGCACAGCGAGAGTCACGGTGTGGCGCCACCTCGGTGTAACCAGATCCTATACTATGGAAGCAACCTTCTGTGGTTTTGATCGTGGCCCTTTCAAGGTGAGTTGTGGAAGGCTAGCAGCTCCCAACGGTTTCATACGCAACCCTTCACCTAATAGTATTTACTAGGTGATTTATATACCTGAGCTCTGTCCTTATTTAAGCTATATGAAGAAGGTCTTCAAGAATTGGTCTACCGAATTCTGAAATACAAACATCACTCGTTGTTACCGATACTAACGTATTTTAGCATAAATATGCTCTACAGTAGATAATACATTACATAATATACTTACCCCTTTGTATATGGTAACTCGGTGCAAAGTTGCGTCCAAAACGGTTTAAGAGTTGAATCGTAATAAAATTTTAGTAACGTACAAAGAGAGATAGGCATTCTTAAGTTTTGTTGCCAAGATATTTTTATTAATTATTGAAATATAACAGTGGTTGCCTAGTAACTGAACTAAAATAGCCTTATCTTTCATCTTAGATAGGTTATTAATAATGGCCGTTAGAAACGTAGACATTCAAACTAGATACATCACTGAAATGTCTCTGTTATACCTACTAGATACATTTTTATATTTCAAGAATAAGTCGTTTATTTCATATAGACCATACAAGAGGTACACGCTTAGAAAATCCAGCAAAAAAAACCTAAGCAGGCTCCCTCTTTTCCAAATCACAAATTGTAGCACAGTATTATCAACATTACATTTGTAAGAGATTGGTATAGGAAGCAATTCATTCCAAACACTTTTATCTTCTAAATATGCAACAAAAGTATGGTATTTTTTGGCATTTTCGTTAAGCGATATATGAGAAAAGAAAGACCATAAAGTTGTAGGCTAGATTATGAACTGATTTTAATAAAAAAGGAAGAGGTAAATGTTTGTCGTCCAATTTCTTTATTTTTATAGATTTGTAAGATAAAATTTTATTTGAATTTGCATATCTCAAAGTTAATCCCATTGCCACCAGGAAAATGAGGAAATGATAATATAAAACGGCAGAAGTGAAAACTTGAATATTAACGATGTGCATTTTTGATATTTTAGAATGGTTAGGAAATAATTTTACATGAATTGCTTTAATTATCAGTATGAAAGTACTATCATTTATGTGATAGAATACAATATTCATTTATTACGTTATCGTACACAAACATAACAACACGAACATTCGCGCAAGCGCCCTGCGCCGTCTTACGATTTTTGTCTTCCAAATCAGGTCACGTGTCCTGACGCGAGCTTAAAAGTTTTTATCCATTCCAAAAAAAATCCATTTTGCCCTTCACGTCAGTATTTTGCCTTTAGTCAAGTAGAAATTTGAATCAAATTTTATATAAATTTTAATCAATTATAATTAATCATCAGTTATAAGTCGTCTGTAAGTCATGTCAGGCTCTTGGGTAAAGCAATTATAATTAATCATCAGTTATAAGTCGTCTGTAAGTCATGTCAGGTAGGGTAAAGGTTACTCAAGCTCATGTAATGAGATTTGGTGGCAACGAGGTGGTGGAATACACGATACGCTAATTTCTTCATGATTATTTCATTTGTGCACTTTCACTGATGCAAAATGCCACCAAAATTGACTAATTTCACCCAATATCAACATGAAATTCAATAATTATGAAAAAAGTACGACCATCTTCATTCACGATGGCGCCAAAACTCAATAAATTGTCTTAAATACTTAAAATCTTGTGACAGATCATCCAAGTAAATATTAATAAATATTTGACACAAGAACATAAGTCTATGCCCTGACAAGATCTAAGATAATAGGAGTATGTTTTCAATCTTAGTCACGTCAGAAAAATTAACTTGCCTGCGGTTTCGGAACAAAAACGACAAAGTTTTCTTGTTTAAAACATTATCTAGCGCACTATCGGACTTTGAAAGCTTGATTATGTTATTTTCACCTTACGTTATTAAAAATAAACTAAGTTATGCTTGAGGCTTTGATTAATTAATACTAGATTTTGTATCATAGAGAAATTCACGATCAAGTATATCGTATAATCTGTACGTTTGATGACATCTTTTCCTCTTTGTGTGGGATAGCAAATAGTATGAGTACACAACACAAAATATTATACACATCAAATTGAATATTATTATTTCATCATTTCATTTATTGTATCACTAACAACGCTATCCACTAACAACTGTACTTAATTTATTTTTAACAAATAAAAAGCTTTTGAATGATTCATTGTAGTCTAATTTTACCACTTTGGATGTTTTTTTATGTATTTTATATTTTTTTAACAAAACAAAAGTAAATCATACAACGTGTAAAACATTGAATAATGAAGAGTATGTGAAATCGACTTTTATGTTATTTAAATTACTTATCGCGCGGTACAAGCACGGACCGAGATGGTAACGAGATCTAAAAAGTTTAACAAGGCTTTTTCGCGACACTTCTTGCTACAGTACAAGGGTCCTTAGATCCCTCCCAAACTTTTTAAACGTTTGTCGTGCAATTGATTCTCATATATTTATCCCAGATCACGGGAAAACTACTAGGTAGAGTCTAAACTCGCAAACTGCCATAGAAAAATAGAAAAATACAAGCCCGTCGAGCTCCTTTGCTGGATCTTAAAAGTGTTCATGTTTATGTTTCTATCAAGATCCGAATTTTAATGTTACATAGACACGTCACAAGTGTCACATCTATGATTAAAATAAAATAATTTCTATTTTTTCTTTTTTTATTTCATGGTATGTCTGCAATACTATAACAAAAGTATTAAAGTCCTAGCAAGTTTAAGTCCTTAAAATGATAAGTACAAAGTTTAGTACTTTTGACATTCCGTCCACTATTCTTTTACTTAACGTCAATGTCATACAGTGTGAAGTAGAGCTACATAATACGTATCAATATTATTGAATCGTTATGGTTCAAGCTGTTTTTACACCGCTCATACTTAATCTAGTGATTGCCCGAAGGCATCAGGCATCTTAGTGCCGCCTACACTTAACGTCGTCTTAAATAATTTATCGTGTCCAGGGATTTCATCTGAATACACAGCATCTCCAGAGCGTGGGCAGCGACTTTTGCGAGGCTCTCAACGGCCTCGGCGATACCACGGCCAACGTGGATATTCAACTTACAAAAGATCTCAATGGGTAAGTTATTTTTAATTTATAAACTATGTTTTAATAGGCGGTAGTTTTTGCTAAGACGTTAGAATAGTAAGAGTTTGATCCTCTTTGTCTCACTTTAATGTAACATCAGATTTTGCCTAATTCTAGAATTGCAAGAGAAAAATAGCTGACTTTTTTTATAATTTCACTCTACAAATTTTGCATAAGCTATTGTTTTAGTAGTATACCTAGTACAGCTGCTGATTATAGTAGTAGGCGAGTAATTATGGCAACGTCAGAAAACTCTAGGTCTTACCGACTAATAGAATTTCGTCGTCTTTCTGCTTGCTGCGGTAAAGACTTCCATATGCACTAACAAAGGTTGGTTGTCGTCCACGACATTTTTCCGGATACATACTCCGTACGTAACGTACCGGTTTTCCAAAACGCTATAACGTGGCAAAGCGCTATAGGGAAGCCCGTGTCGTATCCCCTAGAAAACTCTTATGTTACGAATGTCCAGCCACAGGTAGCCCTTTTACAAAATAAATTACTAGCCTTAAGCGCACTACCTTTGAGGCTTACATGCGCATGCGCAGAGCTATCTTACTCAGGTCCTTGGTCTATTTTTTATAATAACAATGGCGAATGTTGCTATCTGATATGATCGTATTGTATAAATTTTATTGAGGATTTTATATTTTGCAACCGGTTTCCAAACAGAGGATGATTTCAACTAGTCTATAAGCACTAGGTTGTTATTATTAGTTTCTTGATAAAAAGAAAAAAATACACAATGACAATACGAATAAAAGAGACAGTGTATCTGTCATGAACTTAACATAGACAATAATTTAACAGCTGTCAGAAGTTAAATAACGAAGTTAATAGAGTAGGTTTTCAACTGAGTATTTAAAAATAGTATATTCACGTCCATATCCCCAAGAGGTAAGGGCAACGACTAGCCAAAAACACTAAGTCCCACAATGTGACATGTTGCAAGTTTATCGCCAACCAGGCACAAATCCAATCCCAGGCAACGTATTTTCATTACAAAATTGAAAAAACCAAATTTTCTTATTGTTGCCCGACCCGAGGCTCGAAACCGGGACCTCATGGAGTCAAGTACAAAATCGGACCACACACCACACCACGCCGGCGATTTACAAATATATTTTGCAGTTTTCCTAGACTTATATTGTCAGTTTCATTTCTCCAGTGTCAGTTCATTTATAAAATCTCTCTCCATTTATTTAAAAAGTAAAGGGAAAATTAAAAGCAACAAGCCACTGTAAGACTCCGCGATCGACTCCTGTCTTGCCTCAAAGCCATAAATTCACTACCAGATAGGTACAAGAGATAGTCAAAGATTAATACATTACTCGATGTGGTTCATACAATGTAGCGCATTGAGGCCGCTACGAGCTATTCACTTTAAATATTTACTTTTAATTCACTGCAAAGTTGATTACAAAAATGATGCATAATTATGTAATTATATTTTTATGTCCGCTTTTGTACAGTCGACATAATAATTGTTCTTTTTTAAATTTTGTTTATCGCGTCTTTGGTCTGTCTGAGGTACGTTGTTCGCGTTGATTACTAGAGAGACCTGGATCGATTTCCGGGTCGGGCAACTCAAAATGTGTTTTCTTTTTTCGATTTTCGAATAAAAACGACGTTACCTGAAGTTGGTTAAGTGTCCGGTTGGCGAAAGGTTTGCTAGTGATAAGTACGAATTTAGTACCTTTAGGCAATCGTGGGTGTCCTGGTTTTGCCTATATTTTAGGAGATATGGTAGTGAAGACATTTTCTTTTTTTTTACTTTACAACGTTTGGATCGATGTCACCAATCTGATATTTTGGATAGAAACTTGCACAGAAAGTGAAAGGTTCCTACTCAATTCATCGCAGCGGGCAACACTTATTCGATTTGGCGGGAAATATATTATGTTGCTTGTGAGAGGCGTGTAGCCGTAATTCTTCTTCTTCTTTCTTTAGGTTTTGCCCTTCACGTCAGTATTTTGCCTTTAGTCAAGTAGAAATTTGCATCAAATTTTATATCAATTTTAATCAATTATAATTAATCATCAGTTATAAGTCATCAGTAAGTCATGTCAGACTCTTGGGTAAAGCGGTGGCCTGTGTGGCGGTGGCGATTTGGCGGCAACGAGGAAATTCTTCATGATTATTTCATTTGTGCACTTTCATTGAACAAAATTGTACAAAATACCACCAAAATTAACACGAAATCCAATCATTATGAAAAAACTTCGACCATCTTTTCTCTCGATGGCGCCAAAACTCGCCATAATTCGTTCACAAATTATGCTTTACGTCGATTAGCCGGTTTTCATACCCGATTTTCATACCCGTTAAAGTTAACACGTGGAATTTTAAAAACACACTTTTTTCGTCGGGTTTTAATTTTTTTGTTTTTTACGCACAAACGAACCACTTTTGAATAGGCGGTTTAAAATTGAAACAGTAGAAAAAAAATCTTGCAAATTTATATAAATAAAAATCACTAAACGTATATGCATACAACTCATAACAATTGGTCTGAATAAAAGTATCTTCACTCCCATATCCCCGAAGATTTAGGCAGAGGCACAACCACGTCGTGGATGCCCACGACTAGCCGAAGATAATGAGTCTCACAATGTGATAGGTGGCAAGCCTATTGCCAACCGGGCACATATCCTATCCCGAGTATTTTTTTTCTGATTGGAAAACCCACACACAATTGGTCTGATTTTGACATTTTATCTGCTTATTTATTATTATGGCAAGATTTATAGATTTAAACCAATTATTGAGAAAATAAGAAGTTTTTGACATTCCTAAATCATTCACCTGAATGCGTTTAAATCTTTTGCTCCATCAACTGTATGAAGGGCGAAGGGGAGATATTTTTCGTTTAGCCTTTCTGGAAATGTTTGCATCTGCGCGACACAATATTGTGATAAATGTGACGATAATTAGAAACTTATATAAATAAATAAATAACACTTTAAAAATTACACAAATTGAATCTTACACCAATCATAAACCCCTAAAATTTGGGGTGCATCATTACCCATCACAAATGTATACATACAATTAGATACTGGGGGTAACAGCAATATATGGTATAGAAAAAAAACGATTTTATTATTTAGGTACTATCGTCCACGACTTTCTCGATATAGATTTTATTCGCTATCGAGTAAGAACTGAACAACATTTCGTAATAAAAAAATATTCTATCTCCTTTTCTAAGATCTGTGATAAAATTCGTAAAAATGTGTTAAGCTGGTTTGATTTGTAAACGTGACGGACCTACAAAAAAAAATATTTTTTTTATGTTATAGGAAGGCAAACAAGCTGACGGATTTCCTGATGGTAAGAAATTCACGCCGCCTAGAGACACCAAAGGTGGTAATGGTGCGTTGCCAACCTGAGGCCTTAATGTTAGGCCTCGTGCAAATGTAAGTTTACCGGCTACCTTACCCTCCGAACCGGAACACGTCATGACGTTATGGCGGCAGGAATAGGTAAGGCGGTGGTACCAATCCGAGCGAGTCGCTGCCAAACTATATATATTTCGGGCTTAATATATTTATTAGAAAAAAGATATTGATATATTTTATTGATTTTGTTATTTGATATAATTTTATTTAATAAAACTAAATCTTATAGTTACTTTATATTATAATTCAAGCTAATCTTACTTCATAAGTAATTGTTTGTGCAACAGCTCGTAAACCACCTAGTAATGAGTTATTTGAAATTGAAGATCTTCCTCATTATCATCATCATCTAATAATAATAAAATATAAACCCCAAATCTAGTACAATATAAACAAGTAACACACCTAAATTAAAAGAAATTATATTAAAATAATAATTAATTAATATTCAAATTTATTATATTTAAAGCACAGCAAAAACGTTACACAATTATGCTTCTAAAAACTAGATCACAGTTTTTAATCGGCATAAAATAGATTAATAAATAAATCTCGTGTCACAATGTTTGTCCTCAATGGACTCCTAAACCACTTAACAGATTTTAATCAAATTTACACACTGTCTGCAGTTTGGTCTAACTTGAAAAATATGATAGCTTACATCTAAATTTTTCGCGAGCGAAGCCGCGGGTAACAGCTAGTTAATATATAAAAGTATCTTCACGCCCGTATCCCAGGGGCACAACCAAGAAACGCACGACTAGCCGAAGACACTAAGTCCCACATTGTGATAAGTGGCCAGCCTATCGCCAACCAGGCCCATATCCAATCCCGAGCAACATTTTATTTTAGAAAATTGGAAAAACCACATTTTGTTTTTTCCCCGGGAATCGGACCCAGGACCCCATGAAGTCAAGTCGAACACCTGGACCGCTAGACCACAGAGGCAGATTAACATATAAATGCAATTAATTTCAATGAGAACATTAATTTTACGATTATTTTGAATGACTAATGTGTTGCTGTCCTCACGGTTTTTACAAAGTCACTGGACTTCGTGGGCGAGCAGAGTGCTCAGCCCGAGGCACAGCACTATTAAAATGAATTGGACTGTTCCCTTGACAGCAGCAACAAGGGCTGTCTCCTGGGAGACCAAACCTCGACTTGATGCTTCGTTCTGTTTACTGAGTGAATTTATTGGAGGAGTAGTGGTTCGTCGCTCGACGTTAGGTTAAGACTACTACAACCATAGATTTAGTATGTACAAGATCAACAAAGCGTGGGAGAGAGAAGTCCTTATCAGGTACAAATTGCCTTAGAGGAACAGAGAGAGAGAGTCAGGTACCTATGTATACCTATTTACGCGAGTAAGAGCTCATAGTGTTCCTGTCATAGTGCATCGCTGTGAATTTTGTGAATTATTTTCATAATCTTACTATTTAACTGGAATAAAATATAAAGGCAATTACGATGTCGTGTTCTGTAAGCGCTTGTGATGAAACAAAACGTTACAATCCTAATAAATACATATTTAAATACACACTATATTCTCATTGATGAACAGAGATATCTTCGATTGAAGAATAAATAATAAGTAATATGTTTTCTAGTACCGGTATTATTTAAACAGTACCGATACCAGAACCCTTAAATCAATAGTACCGCTATTAAGTCTGGTACCGGTACAAACAGTACAGGTAACGCCTTGGTATCGGTATTGCTTCAAGGTCATTAATACCGGTTCCTAAAAATACCGGAATTTCAAGCCCTGGTC
>NJDC01001657.1:0-15584 GCA_002245475.1 Calephelis virginiensis | reverse complement strand
GAGTCGACAGCGAGAAAATACAAATATAAATACTGTACAAAAGGTGAGCTTATATCTAACAAGAGATATCTTACATCTAACCTAAGATAGAGAAAAAATAATACAAAATAAAAAGTGACAGGTAGACAGTGTACAAACTAAAGATTAAAGGGATAAAAAAACTTAATTAAAATTATAAACTACTCTACAAAAATATTTACTTAATACTAATATACTAATATATTATTGCAATAACAAATAAAAGGTAAAAAAAATCTATATGAATGTTATACCTACTAGTAGTATATTCTAACAAGTGATACCATTATAGACTAGAGGACCTTACCTTTCTGTTCCGAAATCACTTATTACTAAATCTGGACTTGATTCAACCCTATGGGCCTTTGACTGCGGTTTTAATAACTGCAATCCCAAACCAATTAGCTAGATGTTTTGCTTCCTCTAGTCACTATAACTTTTTAATTTCCCTTACATTTGATATCTATTGATGGTTATTTGTTATTATGACATTTATTTACAAAGATTACTAATCGCCTATGTAGTCTAGCGGTCCGGTGTTGCAATTGACTCCGTAAGGCCCCGGATTCGATACCCGAGTCAGGCAACAAAAACAAATTAAGTTTTTTTCAATTTTCTAATAAAAGAAACGTTGCCCGGGATTAGATATGTGCCCGGTTCGTTTTAAGCTTGCCCACCTATCACATTGTGGGGCATAGAGTCTTCGCCTAGGCGTGGGTGCCCTGGTTGTACATCTACCCCTTCCGGGATATGAGCGTAAAGGTCCTTTTTTTTAATGACAGAAACCTATTTCTGTAACATACAATTGTTTAACTTTTAACAGTTTCCATATTAATATTTATGTTCTACAGCAATTTTATTCGTATTGTAATAATATATTTTTTTCCTATTGTCAACAAATTATTAAAGAACATGAGCCTAAATCAGGAAGACAAAATATTCGATAGTCTAAGAACTCGCGGCGCGGTGCGCGGTTTGCGGTTCGCGATTTGCGGTTCGCGGGGCAGCGGTCGTCTACCCGTGAATCGTGCGGGCGGCGATCTTCCGCCGCCTCGGCGGGTTGTGACCGCGGGCTCTGCGATCGGTTGGCGGGCGACCATTTTGCACTATTTGTACTGATTATTTAACCGCAACCGCGATAATCAACCGCCAAGTTTGCGGGCGATAATTTCAACCGCGCCGGCTGTGGAACCGCAAAAATTACCCGTTTCATGAGTTTTGAACTAAACTAACTAAACGCAACACCCCGAGTAAAAGTCGCTCCGTGAGTTCTGTCTCTAATAAATATTTTGACATCTTCGCTTAAGACTGTACTTGTTCTGAATGTTGTAGTATGTTCATATTCACTTATATTACAACTAGTTTTACCAGACAAAGTCTGCATACGTACAAGTATTCCTCGAACTTTATTGGATTTCAATCTATGCTAATATTATAAAAGTTAAGAGTTTGTTTGTTTTATATGAACGCGCTAATCTCAGGAACTACTGGTTCGATTTGAGAAATTCTGTTAGTTTTAGATAGCCCATTTATCGAAGAAGACTATAGGCTATATATCATTACGCTAAGACCAATAAGAGCGGAGCACAGAGGTTTTTTTTTTAATTTAAATAAACAAACATCTTCACGCCCATGTCCCCGAAGAGATAGGCAGAGGCACAACCACGACTGGCCAAAGACACTAAGTCCCACAATGTGATAGGTGGCAAGCCTATCGCCAACCGGACACATATCCAATCCCGAGCAATATTTTTTTGTTATTATTGGAATATAACAAATTTATTTTTTTGTTTTATACCAATCGGGACCTCATGCAGTCAAGTCCAACACCAGGACCGCTAGACCACAGAAGCGATATAAACAAAGTCACGGATTAAAGTTAGCGTTAGCCCAAAATAATTATTACAAGCGGACGAAATCACGGACGTAAGCTAGTATTTAGATATTTCAAATAAAACATAATTTACTACCACCTTAGAAAATAAAAAAGTAGGTAAAGTACCTATACGGATTTTTGATAGTTAAAAATAAACACTAGTGATCGCCTCTGTGGACTACCTATATATATATATATATATATATATATACTCTGTGGTCTAGTGGTCCAAGTTAACGTTAACTTCATAAGATCTCGCGTTCGATTTTTGGGCCCGGAAAGTCAAAATGTGTTTTTTATATTTTTTTAATAACAACGACGTTGCCAGAAACTAGATGAGTGCCCGGTAGACGAGTGGCTTGTCACATATCAGCGGTGGACTAGTAGTACCTTTGGCTGTTTTAATCTCGTTCGATTCTGGGGACACCAAAACAATTAAATCTATCAATACCATCGTGGGAGGCTTAACATCCTAGGCTTAGTTTATTCCCCGTGTTGGTCCGGGCTCTTTTGTAGAGTAGACCATCTGCCTTCCTGCCAGGCACCTCGTAAAAGACGGGCATCGGCTTACCGTCACGAACACTGTGACATCTGACTAGGTGGTAAAGTTTCGCAGCAACTCACCCGAATTGGTACTTACCTATTCCTGCCGCCATAACGTCATGACGTGTTCCGGTTTGGCAGAAATACAATTAGAACACCCAAGAAATAGTCTCGAGTTTCCCGACCTGGGAATCGAACCTGGGTCCTTATGTAGTTAACGCTAGCACATACCACTAGATCATAGAGGTTGGGCTTATAGATGACGTACAGTAGCACTATTTAAATTATGGGCTTCGGCTATATTCGTCAAGCTTCGGAAATCCGAATGTATTTTAAAGATTTCTATAAATTTTAAAGAAAGAAAAAATTTCGCCCCAGACAGGATTTGAACCTGTAACCTTTCGTCTCAAGCCGACGAATGCTCTAACCAATTGAGCTACTGAGGATTCAAGTCCCGTGGCGAATTTTTTAATTCCTTTCTAACCCGTTAACGCGGGTAGTTACGAGTATGTCCTATAGATACACAATTCTGAGTACCCACTAAATGAGTTCATCATTACAGATGAAATTCACATTTTAAAATGGCCATAACTTTCGTTTCTAGCAACGTATTTTTTTTTATTTTAGCACTTGCCCTGTGCTTGGGAAGGCGAAATTTTGTCTTTCTTTAAAATTTATAGAAATTTATCCCAAGCACTTGGCAAGTGCTAAAATAAAAATAAAAAAAAAAAATCTATATCTATTACACATAATTAATAATTTTGGGAGTTTTGGCGCCATCGAGAGAAAAGATGGTCGAAGTTTTTTCATTATTATTGAATTTCGTGTCAATATTGAGTGAAATTAGTCAATTTTGGTGGCATTTTGTACAATTTTGTTCAGTAAAAGTGCACAAATGAAATAATCATAAAGAAATTAGCGTATCGTATATTTTCTCGTTGCCGCCAAATCTCGTTACGTGAGCTTGTGTAAAAAGGCCACCGCTTTACCCAAGAGCCTGACATGACTTATTGACGACTAACGACTGATGACTAATTAAAATTAATTGAAATTGATATAAAATTTGATGCAAATTTCTACTTGACTAATGGCTAAATACTAACGTGAAGGCCAAAACTTAAAGAAAGAAAGAAAAGAATTAATAATTTCGCTTAAATTTAGATAAGGTCAGCCAATTTAAAAATAAAAGTATAAAGTGTAAAAAGAGTAAATTAACTTTAATTAATAACAATTATTATTATTATTAACAAATTCGCCTGACTTATAACAATGATATTCAAAACTCCAGTTTATGTTTATTTTAAATGTATATATTTATTTATCGACAGAAACATTATTGAAATACAATTTAAGGGCGCAGAAGGAAACAGGCAAGACGCATGGGTTTTGAGTTTATATAATATTGTTAATTGTAAAAAAAACTTTCGCATTTCATTATTAACGCATTAAAGTAGTGCTTCTAATTGCAACCGCAGACTGCAAATACATTGCCTCTTGCAAGTACATGTCTAAAAAAGCTTCTAAGATACTGTTAACAATTTTGTATTCCCAAATACAAAGCTGTATGTGTATGGGCATATTAAAATACATATAATAAACTTATGTTTATTTATAGATGTTGATTGTTTTTCCGTTTTGACAAAGGCGTTGTTTTATTGTTATTAATGTTTTAACCATTCAATTTTGAGTTTTCATTTGTTGTTATAATTATTTCATTTACCCTAATTGTAAATTTATTAAAATGAGATACACCTATTATATAAATTAAGTGCATTCCTAAAATATCTAAGTATGTTTTAATTCATGTAACACACGGTTTTGAGAATGGACATAAAAACTGCGAAAATGTTAATCCATTATTACATAAAAAAACACTCATTCACAATGATGTAGTATAAAATCGCAAAATCGACAGTCGCTCGTGTGAACGATAAATAAAGAATGTCTAATACTTATACGAAATTATAAACTGGGGATGCAATAAAAGTAAAAATTAACTTTTGTGGGAAGTTTAGAAATGCGCTACAGTTGGTTGCAGTCTGTCTTTTTGCCCACTTCATTTTTTTTAAGTGCAAGCCATGCGTTCGTACTCGTTTTCAGTTTTGCGATTTTTGTTTCATTCTTTTATACTTGGTACATACATACTAATCCCTTTACTAATAAACTTGTGCGTAACTTCATTTTTTGTTAACAAAAGTGTAGTTACATACCAGATCAAAAGTCTTGAGAAACAATACAAATGCGAAAGTCACAGACAGACGGACATGTCTGTTCGTCTACTGTCACTGCTTAACCGCTGAAGCGATTTTGATGAAATTTGATATACAACTAAAAATTGAAGTTCAAACACATACCTCTTTTTAAGAACCAACCCCCACTTGTATATTATTGATTAAAGTGTGTATACAAATCGTCACTATTCTACGCTGAAGAAGTCCCCGCAAGTAGCTAGTAGTAAAATAAATGTTTAGTTTCCATACTGTACTTGTCTCAGTGATTATATACTCTCTACTTGTCTGGTTATCTATACAAATATTATAAAAGAGGAAAAGTTTAATTTTTTGTTTGTTTGTTTGAAATGCTCCGAAACTACAGGACCGATTTCAAAAATTCTTTCACCTTCAAAATGCTACATTATCCTTGAGTCACATAGGCTTTGTTTCATCAAAATCGGTGCAGAAGAAGCTAAGTTACGCAGGCGAAGCTGCTTATTAATGAAAATACTATTATTTTTAGTTTTTGTATTTATTTTGACTTTTTTAATGTAGAAAAAGTTACTAATATTAATAAATACTTTATATTAGGTAAGTAATATCAACTTTTATCAATACTAAAAATAATATTTTTACTTTTAAAAATTATGATCCACAAACTTTCACTATGATTTCTATAATTTGAAGAAGTACAATCACTTTCATCGTCATTTTGCGCGAAGTCCCTTACGAGGTAGATGTATAGTATCGAGTTGGTACCAAATGTTACTATTTCTGAAAAACTGCCTAACTTTCTCCAATTTTTTTTACACTTTTAATATAAACAATAAGTTTTTTAAGTCGATTTCACTCGACACATTCTTGAAACCATCCTCGAGTATTGGGTACCAAGCGACTTAATCATGGAATGTCAACCTAGGTCTACTCGGGTACCTACATCCTTCCACATTCACACTGTATGTGTTCTGATGTAAATTCGTTATTTGTTAAATATAAATCACCTAGAACGACGGATCTGTAACAAACTAGCGCCAAAGTATATTAATAATGACCGCCTCGTTGGTCAAGTGGCTAGCGTACACGCCTAACTACACCGACCAACCGCGAGGCTCGGGTTCGATTCCCGAGCAGACATTTGTGTGATGAACAATTAGATGCCTGCATTTCCGGGTCTGGGTGTTTATTAAGTTTATTCTGGTATCTATTTAAGTATTTCTATGTATTAATATCGTTAACACTAAACTAACACCCATAACACAAGCATATAATTTGCTTAATTTGGGGTTAGATTCAATTTGTGTAACTTGTCCAAGGATATTTACTCATTTATTATTAATACGTAAAATTTACTATTCTGTTGTGTATGTATTGACAAAAACAGCTTTTAAACTGTGTAAAAGAGTGTTGAATTCTAAGTTTGTTTTTTCCAGCGGATTCCCCGCTTTGGGTACTTTGGGTTTACTCATAGCCCTAATGTGACGTCACACTTATACTTCTAAGGCGAATATCACACTACGGTATACTAGTGCGGCGATCCCAATTCATATTTCGACTCACACTTGGTCAATTTGCAGTAAGCTGACCATAACCTTTTAGGGATAGCGCCCACTGTTAACGTAGTGGAATGTGTCGGGTGGGGGCGCATTGCATTGCCACTGAGGCTGGCCGGGCCGCATCGCATCGGCCAATTTCTAATACTCAGTCCCAAAGAGTAGAGCAAAAAATAGAACGGCGACTCGACGTTAAAAATGTCAAGTCCATACTTGACATTTTTAACTTTCCATAAAGTGGCACAAAGTCGAAATGGGCGCTATCCTTTAAAGAGCTAGATGCGAGCCTTTCAACTTAAGTTGATTTTAGGCAACAACATTTTTAATCTTTTGTTACAGTGAGATAGCTATCGACAGCGAGCCCGGTTCTGGATCAGACAGCGTGCTGAAAACTGACTCCGATGAAGACTTTGATTAAAACCGCGATCACATTACTAGAGGGGGTAAAGCTCGTCAGTGGCAGCCTTAACAATCGTACAGCCCTGTGGAGCTAAGATGCATATCTAAACATGTTTTTCATTGCATTAACAACCCTACTCTATATCCAATATTTATTGATAAATCATAAAAACATAGGGATTCCGTCAAATAGGTATACCTAATAAATACCTGTCAATAAATGTTTTCGTTTTAAAACAAAAATCTATTAAAATTGATTTGAACATTAATCCTATTTCGAGGCAAATATTATTTGACAGAGATGGATTCAAATAAATATTGTCTATATTTTTTTACCTAATAAATTTAACGCGCAAACGCCCCAAGAGCGCGAGGTTTAAAAAATGCTCCCTTGGTAACCACTTAAGGCCGCCACTGGCTGTTTGGCAGAAAGACCTTTACCTTATTGTTTTAAGAATACGAATTCAACACAAGACTTTGTTAAGGCGGAAATCAGTAGTATGACAGTTTTTTTTGTTAGTTGATTGCAAACATACAAAATTGTAAATCGTCGGTTGGTGCTAACAGTAGGTATCTTAAAACTAGTTTTTAGCGTTCAACAATAAACTACAAAATCGTTCGTACCCATTCTATTTCTAACCGCTTCCAAAAATGAGGAGATTCTCAAATTGACTATGTTTTTTTTGTATGTTACGCGATTACTAAAGATATATTATGGTCCCATGGTGCTCCCATATCAATTTTACCATGATCCCACTAATCATCAGTATAGAAGCTGTCAAGATAGGTAAAAAAAAATTCATACATACATACATACATACATACATACATACATACATACATATCTTCAAGCCAAGTCCCTTACGTGGTAGGCAGTGAGTATCGAGTGCCAGACCTCACGATCCTGACAAACCTGTCTAGCTTCCTTCACATTCATTACCCTTTTCATACAAATAAAATTATTCATTATTGAGTGTAACTCAAAAACTACTAGTAATGTTGATAACATTTATGTGGGACCATTTCGGAACCATTTTGCTATCTTTCGAAAGAAGAATTATCAAATCGCGACGTGGAACTCAATGTAATAGTTTTAGTCGGTTGTTGTAGTTTTACCGCGCTTAATTATGTTGATGTTCGCGACCACAACAACGGAGACCAATGAGTACAGTCCTTTGCTGAGACCAAGGGCAACGATTTTGTACAGAGGGAGGCAGATAAATAAAATCGTAGACTATATTATTTTGATCACAGTTTTAGCGTGAGTTTTTCAGAGAAGTTATAGTGAATATTCTGAGCATTTCTTCATAACATCTTTTAGAACTCCGCTTTCAATTTATTTATTTTTCTTGAACAAATTTCTTGTCTACGCAAAAAATAAGTTGGACTTTTAAACGGTTTTTGGTAGTTCGAAGAGTTGCAGTTCTATGTAAACGCTCATCTAGTTAAGGGGGTATAAACGTGGGTAACTTGATGTGTGGCCTTCTGTACCATGCTTCGCCCATGACTAAGTCTGTATAAGTACTACTATTTAAATTATGCGCTTCGGCTAGGGCTTTACATTTTTTACTCTTTTTACACTTTATACTTTTATTTTTAAATTGGCTGACCTAATGTTAATTTACGCGAAATGATTATTTATGTAATAATAATTCTACATTGATATCTTTAAAATACATTCGGATTTTCGAACCTTGACGAATACAGCCGAAGCGCATAATTTAAATAGTACTACTATACCTGGATTAAAACAATCGACTTTTCTCAATTAGGCGCTGCTCGCATGTTTATTTAAATCTTAAATAATAATACAAACAAATCTAAAAAATACATGCAGGACTGCACTAGACCGCTATGCCGTTCGTACTGTAACCCCACGATTCGTATGTGGCTTCGTCAATTCCAAAACTTCATACGTAAAACGTAGTTACTTATTATAATGAAAACTAGCTGTCCGTGTGAACTTCGTTCAAACCGTTCAGTTTGTATGTGGAAAATAAAGTAATGTTTTTCCTTTTTTCCCATTTTCCATGCAATATTCCCGGTCTTTCTCTTCGTAAGAACCTTGTTCTGACAATAACTAACAAAACAAAAAAGAATTAGACAAATCGGTTCAGTCGTTCGAAAGTTATGTGCGCTTACCAACACATTTAGCAATTCATTTTTATATTATAGATAATGTATGGATTTTTTAAATTGACCGTAGGTTGTCCACCTTGTAATAATAATGGTTCTGATGTTACCTAGAAACCTAGAAATTTAAAATAAAACGGCTTTAAATATTACTAATGTATTAATGTTATAATATACCAACATAATTTTAAACTGCCATCTTAAAAATGTAGAATTATATTTATTTTAATATAACACAGTTATTGATAAATTTTGCTTCGTAATGCTAGTTGTATAGTTCAAATAAGGTGTACTACTATTATATATTTATGTAATATGCGAATAGTAGCATGTAGTTGTACTATGTATAGATATATCACAAGAATTGATCTTACTCTAAAGAAATTATTACTTGTTTTATGGGTCTCATAAATTACCATACTCAAGATACACATACTTATATAAATACGGAAATAAATTTAAACATCCAGGCCTAGAGATACCTATCATGTTCATTACACATACCTGACCTTCTCGAGAATCGACTTCGTTGATGCTCGCCGTGGGTGTGTTAACCCCTCGACCATCGAGGAAGGTGGTCTACTAAATAACCACGCTATTACCCCTTTGAATTATAAGTGGTGATTTTAAATTTTTCGTTTATTGTATCAAGTATTACAAATTATTGTAATGTGATTTGTGATCTCAGTAACATTAAATTATTATGAAATACCAATATTTGTTTTATTTCTCTAAAATTTGCTAATATTAAAATATCTGAAGGTAATAACTAAATGAAGGTAATCGCCTCTGTGGTCTAGCGGTTCATTTGTTGGATTTGACTGCATGAGGCCCAGGTTCGAATCCCAGGTCGAGCAACAAAAAGAAAAATTCGGTTTTACCAATTTTCTAATTAAAAAAATGTTGCTCGGGATTGGAAATGTGCCCGGTTGGCTATAGGATTGCCACCTATCACATTGAGGGACTTAGTGTCTTCAGCTAGTTGTGGGTGCCCACGTGCCTGTGCCTACCTCTTCGGGGATATGGGCGTGAAGATGCTTTTTTTTAAGGTAATAACAGCTCAATAACAATCCCGGGTAGGGATGCACTCATACCTATTCCTAAATATTTATATGATACTGTCGTAATCTAATCCATAGGGTAGGGTTGCCGGTAAACTTTCACAATATAGACGTAACATCCTAGCCACAGGACAGCAACGCACCTATAACATCTGTGGTGACTATAGGCCACGGTTGTTTCTTATACTTATTCGCTATCCTCACATCGAAATACAAAATAAATCGTTGCTATGGCTGGTATGTTATGGTCTCCGACAGTTTTTGGTACTCTGCCCGCCCAAGCGGAACATTATGCGGAACTTTATGGCTTCGCAAGTTGTAGGTAACGCTGTGCTTTTAATCCAGGCGAATAATTGCAGTCTACCATCTCCTCTAACTAGCAGTGTATCTCTAACAACACTCGTATTGTTTAAGCTACTGAGTAGTTAACACGTTAGCTGCCTGAAGGGAAAATTTAAAAAAATATATTTTTTCAACTTGGTACCCAAAGATGCGTCTTGGCTAGATATGGAAAGATATATTACTTAGAATCCTTTAAGAAGATTTCCCTAGAAAAAAATTGAAAATCCTATGGTCACCGGTGACCTACGTGGCGCTATAAAGTCAAAAAATTAAAAACCATTACCAAGGCGCCGACAAGGTCATATCTCCGGTCACTTGCACGCCTCAGTCAGCCGCATCAACATTAACATTAATTTTTTTCCTCAAAAATCTATTTTACTATTGGCCTACACCAGCGGTCGGCAAACCGCGGCCCGTGGGCCGCATGCGGCCCGCCGACGTCTTACTTGCGGCCCATGAATGTCTCGAAAATAAGTTATAAATATCGAAATAAATTCATGAACGCTCCGCTCTTGACCCTATAATATACGCAGTATAGTGTAGATTCAGCCTTAAGAACGCGTCCTCTCCGCCCATTTTAATTTTTTCTATGGGACATCGCCAATTATACGTGCGTAGGTGTATTTGGCTTCTAGAGTAAATATTACAAGTTAGTTTAGTTTATTTCATCACCTTGTGGCCATTGCCTGCAAAAGGTTATCGACCGCTGGCCTACACCATAAAATGAATCTAACTTCAAAAAATAGTGTCTACCTCCAGCCATTTGGGCTCTACGTATAAGCCGGCAGTCAATAAAAAAAAGTCATGAAAAAGTTCTATGTTCAAAGAAATCTATCAATTTCATAGAAAGTCAAAAACCAAGCTGTACCCATTACGTTACAGCGCCACTCCGGTCACTTCCCATTGAAAAAAACTGGTGACCTACGTGGCGCCTTAATCTAGGTAAGGGGTAGGTCACCGTGTTGAACATTCATATGTTCTAGGAAACCTATTTTCAGCCGACTTTGAAAAAATAAGGTAATTTGTACATACATACATATATTCGCGCCTTTACGGAATAAGCAGAGAGCATCGAGTGCCAAATCTCACGATCCTGAGAATCTTGTCTGGCTTCCTTCACATTCATTGCCTACCCTTTTATACAACCACACCGGTTTCAAAGACTCTTGACACCAAGGTCAAAGGCGGCAGGGTGCAAGGGGGTGCAACTACACCCCCTGTCCTGAAATTAAGTACATAGAAAAAAAAAACTGCGAAAGAACTTGCGAGAGAGTAATGCTTTTCGAGAGTATGTATGTATGTTAGTGTTCGTATGTTAATATGTATGTTGCTATACATGTTTATTTCGATGTTTTATATTGGTTAATAGTATAAACAGATGGATATGGTATGAACTGAAAAAAATTCTGGCAATGCCCATGACCAAGGTTATGTGGAATTCAATTGTTGTTAATACTTGAGCAGATATTAGAGACAATAAACGTGTGAAATATCGAATTAAGACGAAAATAATCATATTTTATTTTTTATCATGCACAAAAACTCAACTGGCAAGAGGCGGCATAAAGTAAATGGGTCAATACCAACAAGAAAACTGATGAGAGTACTATGCACTCGATTTTCTGATTTCTTATTCGAATGGGAGAATTCAGAAAGTTGTGACTAACGGTAAAAAAATCAACAGGTGTTGTGTTACGATGGTTGTCCCCCAGGGCTCTATTCTTGGTCCATTTTTGTTCCTTGTATATATTAATGACTTACTTTACTACGTAAGAGACGAACACGAAATTGTATTGTTCGTGGATGACACTTCTCTTATATTTAAAGTGAATAGAAAACTGGATAAGTATGACGAAAAGAACAATGCGATTTCAAAAGTTGTACACTGGTTCAATGTAAATAATCTTTTTTTTTATTAAAAAAAAACTAGTTACCTATATCAAATTTTCAATGCCAAATGTGAGGCAAGTAGATACCAACGTACAACTTAATAGGAACAAGTTCGACCTTGTAGATTCTACTACGCTTTTAGGAATAACTATTGATAAAAAATTGCAATGGGGCCCGCACATTGATTAACTTGCAATTAGGTTAATAACTTGCCCGGGTCGAGATCCACCAACCTCCCAACTCCAGTTGCAAAAATGACCATGTCACTGTCGGGTACTAATCCAAAGGGCAGTAGACTTGCGCTTTAAGTCTAGCACAGGACAGAAACGCACCTACAGCATCTATAGATCATCAGCCAGTAAGTGTCCTTTTTCTCTGTCTTATCCCATAAAAACAATATTAATTCAGCAACGCAATGTGGGAAACCCTATTATTAATGCTATTGACACTTTACTACGTAAACAATATTTGATGCAATAAAAATGTGGTGGCGTGGGACATCAGGTAGGAACGAAGTTCCTTCGTCTAATGTAGAATCGGCACAATTCATGAGTATATACTATGCATTGGCGGGGTGGAGTGGTATTAGAGAGAGAAGGGATGAGAGAACGAAAAGAAAGAGGGAGGAAGAGAAAGGTATTATACAAAACTCGCTTGTGTATACGACATTCGCGCCTGCGCACGTCCCATTTAACGGTTTTATTCCACGGACTTTTTCTTACGGTTTTTACTGTCACAATTTTTTCAGTTCGTCGCGCAACAACTGTCGCGCCTGCGCACGTCTCATTTATCGGTGTTATTCCACAGACTTTTTCTTACGGTTTTTACTATCACATATTTTTTATTTCGGTCGCGCAGCAAAATCCCTATCTACACCAAGCCTGCCGTAAGGAAGTTCGTTCCAATAAACGAATATGACTATGATTATGACTGCATGTTACACCCGCTTGTGAAGGGTAGAATTCTATTACCATCAGAAAAAACACTTCCTTGTTTGCTTAGAAAATATATAAAAAATCACAGCGGTAACCTGGAGTAAACTCTGGCAACCCAATCTCCTGCCGTTTAAAGCCTACTTACAAGTTATTAAAATGAGTGTTAATTTAAAAGACCCTGGCTGGACCAACACAGGACAGTTTAAAAATAAAATGCAAAATAAAGTTAATCAGTTTTATTTTAACTATCAATAAAATATAAAAGTATTATTTGCACTTGTCAAAAACACGTAAAAAAAAAACAAAGAAATAAATATGATGGTTCTTGTGCTGCAAAGATGTACCCTTACATTATTTTCACATTAAGAATAAATTTATACATTTACTAATACAAGGTTACTTAACAAAGGTTACTTACTGAAGTATGGAGGGTAGAGGTAAGGAGAACCATCTCTATGTGTGAAAAAGTGTCCGTTAAAATCTACTAAGCAAGGGTGGCGCTATAGTAGCCACAGAGTAAATTTTAAAGAAGGCGCTGAAAGTTCGAAATCGCAATTAAATAAATTAAATTTCCTGACTCAGCATACTTCCATCAGTTAAAAACTGCTTAATTCCTATCATACCCTGTGCCTACGCTAGCGCCATTCTGGAGGATTTTTAAACTGTTATTTAGTGCTGAAAGTTGGACACTTTTTCAAGCTTTCTCCCGTATGAGACGGTTCTCCTTACCTCTACCCTCCATATACTGAAGTTATCACATGGGTTGCCATATTTAGTGTAGGATCTCGTAAGCCCTAATACAAAAATACGTTATTACTTTTTTGCTAATTGTTAATAAGGATTATTTAAGCATCATTATCTTACAATCTTATCACTTATTATAAAGAGTATACTAATTTTTATCTCAAATAAATATTTCTCATATTCAAAGAATATGTATTGTCAGAGATACACCAATGCAAACCCATTTACACTTTACTGGGCACTGGTTTTTTAAAGGGATATTAGACGCAAAGAAGCACTGACTTACTGGTAGTAAAAAAATAATCTTCGGTTCCAGCCATCAAAGGGCCAACATAAGGCCTACTGCGTAACTTCTACGTAACATACTCTACCCTATAAATCGGAACACAACCATGGCGAGCACTCGCGTTATGTCCGCAGAAATAGATATTGCGGTTACACGTAACCGATCTTACGGTAATCTCATAATCAACTAACTATTTGTATTGCAAACATCCAAGAGCAGTGCTGACTTTTTCCATGAAGTAGCCCACTAACTCGCACGCCAGTTAAAAAAAACCCTTTAAAAGCGACCACAAACATACAAGTACTATTAAATAATTAATCCAAATAACATTTGCTTTCTAAGAACCCGAGAGAAACATGTAAGTTTCTATCGTACTGTATCGTATCGTACTGTGAGGATACTGACGCTAGACCTGACAGACTGCCCTTAAGCTCCAGAGCTGGAAAGCCTAAAACCACTAATTGAACACCATAATTAACTTCTTACGTATTTGATCATTTAAAACCCTACTTTAAAGCCGTGAGCTCCTTATCAATACCCACTCGACAGAATAATATTTCAACACCTGAAATGGCAAATCTAGATGAAGTTGCAAATAACGCGAGGTTGGCAACACATTAGTCATTCAAAAAAAAAGCCTGCTATGGTTTAAAATTTAAGCAATAGTACGCGTTGATTTTGCGCTTTTTAATACATGAATTGTTCTAAAAACCACTAAACGGTTATTGTTAGTATTAAATGTATCAATTAAGTTGCGTATAGGAGATATACTAAGACAGAAAAACTAGCTAAAAATACCTCTGCCACAAGACAGCAACGCACCAACATCATCTAAGATGCCTATAGAATAAGTATCACAGATCTATAGGATTACAGATTTATCTTAAAGGTCAGGAAAGTCATGTGCTTGTTGACTATATTATCACTAAAAAAATAAGGAACCCACGACTTCAAATACATGTTAAATATATATCACAACACTAGATTCGACCTCATACTTAACATGACGTCATATATGAAATATCGACGGTCTGGAAGAAACCTTCTTCCAGTTCTTAATTTGTTCAATTGTGAGGTTTAAATATTTATTTGAAAGGTGGACTTTCAATGCAGATGTAGAACGTTAGTGACGGAGGCAGTAATATACGAATATATCGATATATTGACACAAATCGTAAGACATCCCTTATTGAATCCGCAGATATTATATACTAATATATCGATATTTTAACACAAATCGTAAGACATCCCTTATTGAATCCGCAGATATTATATACGAATATATCGATATTTTAACACAAATCGTAAGACATCACTTATTGAATCCGCAGATATTATATACTTATATATCGATATATTAACACAAATCGTAAGACATCACTTATTGAATTCGCAGATATTATATACGAATATATCGATATTTTAACACAAATCGTAAGACATCACTTATTGAATTCGCAGATATTATATACGAATATATCGATATTTTAACACAAATCGTAAAACATCACTTATTGAATCCGCAGATATTATATACGAATATATCGATATTTTAACACAAATCGTAAGACATCACTTATTGAATCCGCAGATA
>NJDC01001655.1:0-42510 GCA_002245475.1 Calephelis virginiensis | reverse complement strand
CCCACTCTTTCTCGGATCTCACTGTTACGAATGTATTACATGATAATGATAAAAGGTTTTATGTGTATTCAAACATAATTCGCAGCATGTATTTGACATAGGTGAATCAAACATTATGGAAATCTATTTACCTTAATGTAAATCTCACGTAATGATGTTTGGTACAAACTCCAAAACTGCGTAACCGATTTTAACAAATTTTGTAGCTATTTGCAATTTGATATAGAATACTTTTTATCCCGATATATTAGAAGATTACCGTGGGAGAACTAAATAACTTTAACACTTAGGCGAAGCCACTACTAGTTAATTTATCATCATTGATAATTAATTGTTGGTAATTATCAAAGACAGTATTTAGCTTGATAATTTCGAATAATGCTTATTTTATAATTTCAGTGTGGTGTCATCGTGTATGGAAGCCCTCCAAAGCGCTCTGTACCCGCTGGTATGGCAGCAGCCCTTAATATCGACCATTCCCGCCGAGATCCAGAGGGATGTCCTGGAGGCACCGCTGCCCATCCTGGCGGGGATGCTGCGGGCCGGCCCTGCGAGCGACCATCAAGGGATACAGTTTGAGGAGGCGAGTCACTTACTATGTACTAAGAATGCACTGTGGGGCACTTGCCATAAGTCTCATGTGATAATCTACGTTATGACTTCCGTAGTCTTTATAATAAAAATATCAATTTTGACTTTTAAACTAATCACGCTATGAGTAAAGTGCGAAGAGACAAGTCACTTATCAATAGCGTTTATACTTTGTAACCGTCGGCACTTGGTGAAATTCCATGATGTGTATACTTTTAAACTACTTTTATTCTATTCTTAAAAATCTAACCTATTAGTTTGTGTTTAATTAAAGAGAGAAATCAAATGTAAATGTTATCCCAAAAATCTGACCCATATTTTGCTATGTCTCATAATTTCAAAGATCCACGAAAAACCAGACCTTAATTGTTCCTTCCTACATAGGTTAAAACGATGGAGTCTACTAAGAAAATAGTATCGTCAGGTGTTGTTTTGTTTTTAATATATTTTTTTATTATTTTAGGGTATCCTAATAGACCTCACGCATTCTGCGAAAGTTCTCTTCTACCAGGGCGACGAATCTACAATTCTACCCACCGGCAGCTATAAAACTCTGAAAACCTCTTTACAAATGGAGTCCATAAAAAATAAAGAAAAGCAAGATGACACGAAAACGAGGAATGTTATGATATCGGAGGCGTTTTTGCGATTTTTCGTCGACATTTTGGGTGATTTCTGGAGGTTTCTTTCGGTGGGGACAGTTAAAGATGGCGATTTGGGCAAAAACGGCGTTGTTTTTGATGTGAGTATTTCCTTTCATGGATGTACCATGTTATGTTCTAAGCCGCTCTTAATAAAATTTAGGATTTGAGGTATTTGAAATCTTAGTCTTTGAAATTTCAAGTCTTAAAATTCTGCTCAAGTGAAAATCCTTAAAACAGAGGAGATACCCGAATAATTCACAGTTAAATGTGGCGAACGAGTCGGGTGTTGAGGTGTGAACAAACCGGGCAAATAAATAAAATTTATAACTTCTTTATAGACGTTGCTTTCCCCTTGTTGGTCCGGGCTCCTTTGCAGAATAGACCATCTGCCTTTCTGCCAGACAGGTCGTAAAAGGCGAGTATAGGCTTAGCGTCACTTACACTGTGACATCTGACTATTTGTTGGAGTTTCGCAGCGACTCGCCCGGATCGGTACCACCGTCTTACCTTTTCCTGTCGCCATAACGTCAATGCTTGACGTGTTCCGGTTCGGAGGGTAAGGTAGCCTGTAAACTTACTTTTTCTATATGCCTAACATCTCGGCCTTAGGTTGTTAACGCACCATTACCACCTTTGGTGTCTCTAGGCGGCGTGATTTTCATACCATCAGGAAATCCGTCGTCTTGTTTGCCTTCCATTGTCATAAAAAAGTCGTATGAAAGAAATTTGCTGTCACATTTTTCTGTTACACTCCACAAAAAAACCGTTTTTCTATCGCCGAATTTCGTACCGCTTTCTTCGCGATTTTGTTCACCGGCCGGTATATCCTCCAGCTAGCTCACAATGAAGCCACAGGCCGAGCTGAGGGGTAGCCTGGAAATTGCGCCATAGTTTTTTTAAAGTGGAACTTCTTTTCAGTTTCGCTTCACGAAAAAATGATGTCCTGTATGATAATACACACATTTTTTCATGTTTCCATATAAAGTGATTACTAGTACTATACAGAAGTGTCTTATTACGAATTCCTCCTATTTGCGTGGATAATAATTATTATTTATTGCGTAGTCAGGTTTTAATAAAATTCTGCTATTTATTTACAGAAAGAAGCCTTCATCAAAAATGCATCTTCCAAGCAAACACAATATTTTCTGGAATGGTTCACGGAGACAGCCATGTTTAACCATTTTATACAAAATATGGCCACTTGCTACCATCACTTACCACTACCGTTCGATTATAATAATCCCGATTTAGTGGACACCCCCTTGCCAAACTTCTATGAAGCTTTTCATGAAAGGGTCAAAAGTAGGACGAAAACGGAGGCGAAACCAGGAGATAAAGTAAACTATAAGAGCGCGGTTAATAGAAAAGTTAAACTTTTGAAGAATAAGTTAAGAGATTTGGTCGCGTAGTGCTATCCTTTTTATTCTTATTGTATGTTAAATGTGTGAAGAGGACGGATATACATGAGATGTTAGGAAAAGTTAGTCGCATAGTGCTATCGTTTTTACTCTTGTTTCGTTTTAATATATGTAAAAAAGAAAGATATATCTTGATACGATATTAGGAATGATATGTGTACATGATGCTATGCTTGTTACTCTTATTGTGTATTCAAATGTGGGAAGAGGACGAAAATAATTCTAAAACGTGTGTGATACAGAAATAACACGATTAAATCTGTTAACAGTGAAGCTAGTAATTAATGTTGTTTCCTTTTCGCGCATTTTGATATTTTTGTATTAGTAAAAGAGATGGAGATATGGTTTGTAAATAGTTATATTAAGTCGTGTATTAATATTGCTATCTCTGTCCGACGTCTGCCTATTGAAGTAAGTTATATTTAGTTGAATTTTTTAACGTTTTATTTCTATAATTATATTTTATCTATTGTACTCATTAGTCCGAGATCCGACTCAACGATTTTACGTTTGTCTTTTTTTACAAAGCCGTAACAATAGTTGAAAAGTACTTTTAAATGTAAAACTCTACTTAATCTGCTCTCTTTTGTAACATACTGTGAGACAATGGATGCCAGACACTTCAAATTAATATTTTGGAATAATATTGTCGTCCTTATTAAACGTATACCCGTTTAAGTGTGTGTAAAAGAGGCAAATTGTAAGTCATTTTTTAAGTCTTCATTTTTATTTAAAATAAAATAAACTTGCACTAAAATAATACCCGAAGTTAGCTACTCTTTACCGTACGTTCAACATAAAACGCAAGCACTGCGGTTTAATTGTTTATCTATTTCAAACAACGTTTAAAGAATAAGCTCGTTTGCTTACTCGAAGAGATAGAAAAGTAGTGCAAGGTTTGCACATGTGAACGAACGGTTGGAGTTGAATATACCGGAACCGTTTTTAATAAAGTCTTTAAGAACCAAAAATAGAAAGAATATGGCGTAATTCGTACACTTCGTATTTTATAGCATGAGTCAACTGACATTGCAAATACCGTTCCTTTTCAATGTTGTTGCTGTCATAAACGTGATCTCTTGACATTTGAAATAATCTGAATTATAGCGGAAGTATATAATTGTATTTGTGTGTATTATAGTGTATTCCATACATAGGGCAAACAACAGTCTAAATTTATATGTAAAAAATGTTTAAAGGAGATACGGTGTTTTATGTGTAGTATCAATTCTTTAACCGTGTCATTTTGACAGATGTCTTCTGCAACTTGCTATTGTGCGCGGAGTATACGACGTGACGTCTACAATCTGACTTATTCGAAATAATACACACACAGTTTATATTGAATTATTCGCCTATTCAGTGCTTAATTTAAAAACGATTGGTATATTAAAATTAGTTTTATTTCTATTAAAATGTTAAATTTAATGTACGTTAAGTTAATGTTAGGTTATTTTAAAAGAGACTGTTTTTATAGTATTTTTTTTTGTATAAAATGTTTTAGTTAATTTAAGGCCCAGTTTTATTCTATGTGATATTTGTTTAATCGATTTGTAACGAAATCGAAGTTTTATTCGATTTTATTGTTATCTAAATTCGAAACATCGACTTATTTAATATCTCACAATTTTTAATTGATATGTTTAAGTTATTTGAATAATTACTTCCTGCGTTGGATTAAGTTTTTAGCACTTTTCATTTTTATTTATAAAAATAAAGTAATTCTCAACTTACTTTACTTAAATGCGGTTTTTAAATGTCTCAGATAGTCAAATAAAATTTATTCTGATGTTTAGATTTGAAACAATTTTATTTTTTATTTTTTTAATAATAACAAATTGAATTACAAATATTTGTTAGCTTTAAATTGTTATATTTCTTCTAATTAACATTACACTTAAAATTTGATTTTCGGTTTAGTTAGTTTTTTGCTTTATAATTATTTTTAAACGCATTTATATCTTGCCAGTTATTGAGTTGTTATTATATCCGCCTCATTGGATAGCTGTCAGTCCGCCATTTTAGATTTTCCCTAATATTGGAATGTCCACCATATTAATTTTAATGGTCTACATGGCATGTTAGTATTTAAAAGGCGATAAAAAATACATACTTAGGCGATAAAAATGCATACTTTTACAAACCAAACCTCTACCTGTCTGCCTTTTCGCATGCATATGCTATAGCAAGATATCAGCTACAATAAATAAAAAGAATATCCTTGAATAAATATTAATGTTGAGATATTAACATATAACCTTTTTGTATTGGAATCTAAAAGCTAAAACATACTAAGTAACATAATATTGGAATTTTATTGATATTAAATATTTTCCAAACTTTATACTTTCATATTACCATGTTAAATATATACTAAATTATACCGAAAAATTTGCTTTGAACGTCTAATACTATTTTTTTAAAGTTAAAAATATAGCTTTGGCAGGTATAAATGTGTGAATAAGCAGCTTTAATTTTAGATTTATGATATTGATAATAGGAATTACACAAATTTTTAAAGAGAGAAAAAAAATTCACACTTGAAAAAATATTTTTACTCACGTTAAACATTTGTGGTAGTTTATCCCAAACAGGGGAATTAAAATATCTTAATAATATAGAGCTCATATCTATTAAAGAAACAAAAAACATTTGGCTCCTCACTCGTACTAAAAAGTCTAATATTTTTTGGATCTTATTTCTTGTTTAGATTCTTATTTGATCATTTATATGAAATACATGTAAGTATGATTATGATTACAGCATATTCAGCACTCGTAACATTTCACGCTTTCGATATATAACATGCGATTGTCGCAGTGTGATTTTTATATTGACTGCTTTTGTGTGAAGTATTGCACACGGAACAGCTGAAATATGGCTATCTCATTCTAAAGCACTTTAAAACAAGATAAAAAAACGAACGAAACAAAAGTTCTTAAAGATGAAAATCACTGTACTATAATCGTTTGTGTAAATCATGGCTTACACAAAACACTTATTTGTTCGGTACCTATAGATATTTTTACCAAAATTGATACGTTTTAATAATATTCGTTTGTTAAATTTATTCTGGTATCTGTAAAGTATGTCTACGAATTATAATCTTTGACTAACACCCATAACACAAGCATATAATTTGCTTCTGGGTTAGATTTAATTTGTTTAACTTGTCCAGGAATATTTATTTATTATTAAATTATTAAATTGTTTATTTAATTACACTTTGTGCGATTAAATTGTTATCTAGTATATATCAATAAAATCATATAAAGAGTAATTTAGATCTATGATCACAAATACTTGTAAAAAATCAAGAAATAATTTCATGTTTAAACGTGCAGGAAAAGTGACTCAAAAATTGAAATATAATATCTTAATGAAATATTAATAAGTTTCTGTTTATTATACTTATAAAACAAGGAAGATATTTGAGCTAAATTTAACCTATGTGAAATCTCAAATGACTTATCATATAGCCAATATTTATGACACATACAATAAAAGTTAAGATAAAGTTAAGATAAAAAGCTGTATAAAATAAATATCCTGTTGTAAAAGCAATATGGAACAGTGTAAACCAGTAAAATAATTTGTAAGAAACAGTGTTATAAAGTTAAAATTGTGTAGTATGCATGCATGAAAGCATGGAAAGTGGCCTTATACGAAATAAATGATTATGATAGTAATTAATTCTTTTATTTGTAGTCTTTGGTAACTTCGTCCATATGATTTGACTCTCATTCACATGTGCGTTCCTGGTACTGTGGTTAAAAATCTCTATATACGAGGGTAGATTAAAAATTATTCGGACTAACGAAGAAAATAAAAACATACTGATACATCGGCAACGCATCTGTGATACTTCTGATGTTGCGGATGTCCGAGGGCGGCGGTGATAATTTCGATCAGGTGACCCACTAGCTCGTTTGCCTCCTCGTGTATAAAAAGAAACTAAATCAGTTATATTTTTATTTTTCTACATAATCACCATCAAGTTAAATGCAATTTTGCCATCTCCCATTTAAAGCATTGAGACCGTTGAAAAAAATGATTCTTGTGGTCCTAATATGCGTCTTCTGCTGTTTTGACATCGTCGTTTGTCGAAAATCTGACCTCCCAAGTGCTTCTTTAGGTTAGGGAACGGAAAGACGTCTGACGGTGCCTGATCAGCTGAATAAGGTGGATGCGGTAATAATTCAAAGCCAGTATTGCGGATTTCAGCCATTGATTACACAAACGTGTGAGCACGGGCACTATCTTGATGAAACAGGAATTTTCTTCTGAGCATTCCTGTACGTTTTCTTTTTTCCTCTCGTAAACGACGTAATAAGACACGATAGTACCTAATCAGAGTTAATTGCCTGACCACTTTCAAGATCATCAATCATAATCGAAGGGTGTCTTCAGGGACGGCGTTTGGGTATGGCGCGGTTGGGCAACCGCCCAGCGCGTCAAGATGTAAAGGGGCGTCAGATCCTGTACGCTATATATTATTTACCTTTTAGTATGGTTTTGAACAGCATTTAGGGGTGCCGTATAAATTACGCCCAGGACGCTGCTACTACTTACTACCTACAACCGCTACTGAGTGTCTTCGAGTCCCAGAATACTGAAGCCATTACCTTATTTGCAGACAAAATCGCCTTAGCCTTTTTGCGAGATGGTGAACCAGGTCTTATCCACTTATTTTGATTGTTGTTTTGTTTCTGGCGTACAGTAATGAACCCATGTTTCGTCTATTGTAACAAAACGTTTAAAAAAAGCAGTTGTCTGTAAAGTCGGTTTAGTGACGATAGTTGAACGTGTCAACATCAAAAGAACGGAGGCCGATTGTACCTCTTTGTCGCTCGGTCTTCGCTCTCGCTTGAACTTCAAATGGAACGCCTCAGAGCGAGGTAACGCCGCATGAGTCAAGTTTTTTGGTGCGTGCAACCGGCTCCATCGAATTATAAGACATTGTCACGTCAAAAATCCACCCCCTGCTTTTTTATAAAATTAAATGTTTAAAAATCCGTGATCAAGAGAGCAAAGCCAGAAGCAACTAATAACTAACAATTGCCGAAATAGTTGAACACATTCACCCACACAAATAACTATAATATATTATTTATTCAAAATATTAAGAGATATACTTAAGGAAGGTGCTATTCCGGATTAGCAACATGTGAAATGGCGGACCTTGACTTCGCGCTAATAGTTACATATTTTGAAAGATTGCCAAATTAGTAATACCCGAGCTTTTATTTTGACAAGCTGTGACCCGTGACCCAACCTGCGAAATATTTAATTTAGAAATTATAACTTAACAACTAATTTTATACTAGATACTTAAACAGTTCTTCTTCTTTGATAAATATGGTTTTGAATAAATTGCATCACTACATAGTAATAAAACAAAGTCGCTATCTTTGCCCCTGTGTCCCTTTGTATGCTTAAATATTTAAAACTACGCAATAGATTTGATGTGGCTTTATTTAATATTTAAAGTGATTGAAGAGTAAACCTTTCTCTAATATGTCGCCGATTGCTCGAAATTCAACCATTTTAATATCCAAATTTTGATATCTTGTTAATAAGAACGCCATCTTTATATATTAAGACCAACTACTTTGTTTCCTGAATAATTAGTGCGCCATCTGTGATCTTTTATCGTCAACATCAATATATTTGTTTGTGTGTGTCAAATGCATGGTAGTGTGGGTAATGTCTTATTTATTGATTTAATGTATTTTATAAGCATTATTTTTGAAAAATATTAGCGTCCTGCACTTCTACACATAAGTGCGCCAAATTTTATGCTCCTATGTCCGCGCAATTTTCGTAAAAAGGGGTCCAAAAATTTTGGCATCACGTATTAATATACATATTTTATACCCTCGCAAAGCCGGGGTCGTAGTTAAATAATATGACACATAATCTGCCTTCCTGATAGGCAGCTCGTAAGCATAGGCTTACGCAGGCGAGCATAGGCTTACCGTCACTCAAGAGTCACCTAGATGGGGGCAAGTTGATACGAAGGTTGAGAAAAATTTACATTGTAGGTTCAATCGGGAGCCTCGTGCCCTCGACTTTTTGACTTGCCTTGCATTTCGCTCTAAATAGTAGCAAACTAGCAGAAAAAATAGTAGAATAATCGATTAAGTCTAGTTAAAGACATAACACTGTTTGTTTTATCATTTTTTAGAATCTCTATGGAAGGTTAGCTGCCCCTCTTGCCCCCCCCCCCCCGCTTGACGACGTTCTTGCCGTCACTAACACCGTGACATCCTACTAGGTGGTAGAGTTTCGCAGCAACTCGCCCTGATTGGTACCATCGCTTTATAGCTATTCCTGCTGCCATAACGTCAGTGCTTGCCGTTGACGTGTTCCGGTCTGGAGGGTAAGGTAGCTGGTAATCTGTCTTGTTTGAGGCTTACCACCACCATACCACCAGGAAATCCGTCTGCTTGTTTGCCTTCAAATATTATTAAAAAAAGCGCAGTAAAATTGAAAAAAACCGAATGTTATTTCATTACCACTTCGGTTTTCCATATAGTTGAATTTTAAAATAAAAAAAAAGTATCTTCACGCCCATATCCCCGAAGAGGCCCACAGGGCCCACGAACCCACGAATAGCCGAAGACACTAAGTCCCACAATGTGATAGGTGGCAAGGCTATCGACAACCGGGCACATATCCTATGCCAAACACATTTTTTTTATTAGAAAATAGGAAAAACTCAATTTTCTTTTTGTTGCCCGACCCGGGATTCGAACCCGGGACCTCATGCAGTCAAGTCCAACAACTGAACCGCTAGACCACAGAGGCATATTATTAATTATTTTTTAAAAACGACTAGTAGAACATGTATCAAATGTATGTAAGACCTTTGCATCATCATGAGTGAATCAGTTACCTTTCGGAAAAAGAGTGATTAAATCGCAAGTTGGTAAAAAATGCACTCTTTTCTTTGCATTTCACAGCGTTTAAATCGGCACTAATGAATAATCATTGTCAAAATAATAAAGTTTATTCATTGCTTTGTTTATCTCTCAAACTACTAGTCAGATCATTGCAAAATTTACATAACACTATTTCAGAATCGTGGCTTTTTTATTTGGGAAAGATAGAACTAACTCCTATATTTAAAACGGCTAAAAATATGTTTGAATTGATCATCTCCTAATTAAGAATTAAGAGATGAGAGATTAGGAGTTGGTTAAAAAATATTAAAATGTTAGGCTTATATTTTAATAAACATGCGAGGAACAGTATAACATTTTGTACTTAGTAAGATTGAACTGACTGTAATTTGTTCTAGTTTCTAGTATGATTATTTCGTTTTATTCCAATTTCACCCAAGTCTGTCCAGCCGTTTCAAATTAAGTAACAATCAATAATTCTTAATTTTTGCAAATAGTTTTTTATTTGATTAGGTATTGTACATAAAAACAGTTATGATATTCGCAAATATGTAAAATTATAGATTCAAAAGGTTAGCTTATCTCTAAAACAGATTTCTTTCAGAAAATGCTTAAAATAAATAAGTATGTATTATTAGTATTATAATAATAAAGCGACTTTCGTCGAGGCTTTCCAAGTAGGTATTATACCAGAGATTTTGCCATATTTTCATCTGACTCCAAAAGGGGAAGGAGGTTCTTAATTTGAATATTTTTATGTACCTGCCTATGTTACAGAACATTTTAGCGGATAAACATTTTTTTAAAGTTTTTAATCAAAAATCAAAAACTGGTTTTTCTCGCACTGTCCCATTTAAATCTAATCAAGATAAGACTAATGGTTTTGTTGCCTTCTCTTCACACATTGGAAAGTACTTTTCTTCCTCCTTCTACTAGCTTCTTCTTCTTTTTCTAATAAACCTACATACAAGGTTGTTTTCAAGTTCCAATTCCAAGCCAACGACAAAGGCACCAATTTTTTTGTCGAATTTCGGCAAATTAAAAACAAGAGGCAGGTTTCATTAGAATGAGTTAAGCATGAAGTCAGAATTTGTCGTTAATATGGTGGTACATCTACTCCCTTTAGATTAATTGATATTTTATCGAAACTTATTTACCAACCAAGGTCAAAGGTGACACAAATAATATAGAAATAAGGAAAAACTGCGACATTCGACACACAAACATAATTACATAATAATAAATAACATTAGTTTAATCAACAAAATGTTCTAAGTAAAGGTCAATGATTGATTTCTTTCTTTTTGACAACTTTTGGGAATACGTTTGAAATTTAAAAACCATATTTTATCAATCCTATTTTATGTATTGTATCAATTTTATTACTAAATGTTTACCCGCGGCTTCATCAGAGAAAAGTAATTACTTCGGACAGTAGCTTCATAAAAAAAATTATCCCCCGTTACAATATTTTCAGGTTTGATCAATAAAAATAAAATAGCTAATGTGTGAATTAGGGTCTTTAACTATATGTATATTAAATTTGAAGAACATTGGTCCAGCGACTTAGCTGTGAAATCGAGCCCGACAGACAGACGGACTTTCGCATTTATAATATTTGTATGGATACACTTTCCATCCTAGCCGCTTGGCTAAATGGTAACTAAAAAATTAAACTTCACTAGTAACTAAAAAAGTATCGATAATTTTTCATTTTACAAAATAAGCTTACCCTTTCGCTGTTAGGCTAAGAACTCACGAAGCAGTTTCCAACCGCACCCGACGCGGTTTGTGCGGTTACAAAGCCGTCGCAGTTGAAATCGTCGCCCTTTTAACTTGTACGATTCTACCGGCGCGGGAAGGCGACCGCTGCCGCAGGAACCGCAAACAACCGGGGGCGCTGCGGGTGTAAAACGCATCATGAAATGCGCTCTTACTTTTTGCACAGAAGCCGCGGGCCCGCAAACGCGGCAGCTTGCAACATTGAAAAAATCGTTATTCATTTTATTATTATTTGTCTATTTGTCTGTTGTTAAATGATTTTGAATTGATTGATTTTTAAAAATTTACGAGAGCCGTGCCCTTGTTTCTAGTCTTGTCATATGAAGATATTTTAACAGTTAAACACATTTTTATCTCAAGTCTAGTCACCAATTAATTTTCGAGGTTATTTTACTCTTCAAATTGGAACATGACAATGGCAAGCATTGACTTTAGGTTTCTCGTATACTATGCTCTCCAAATCGGTACACAAAAATAGCGAGCACTGGTAGATGGTGGTACATATCCGGGAGGGCCGTTGCAAGAAAGTCCCGAGCAAATAGTGTTACTTATGTTATTCATATCAAAAAATACGAAACCCACAAAATACAAACGTGTCACCCTTTTCCAGCTTCTATGATTGCGATGTCAGATGTCGACCAACTCATAAATAATTTATATCTTTCCAAATAGACTCATCTACGAGATAATTAATGAAATATGTATGTGTATACGTGTATCTCATACTTACAACATTATTGGATGGCTTTTGTATGTCAAATTGGCTGCAAATTATTACGTTTCGAGAAGAACCAATAGCAATGTCATCTGGCATGTTATGGTATTTATTAATGTTTTTTTTTTTATGTTAGAGGTCAGCAAACATGTTTTCTGGTTTCCTGATGGTAGGAGACAACCGGGCCTATAAACACCATAGACGGTATAGGTGCGTCGCTGCCCTGTGGCCGCGATAATAGGCCAATTGTGCAAATATACCGGCAACCCTCTCTGCCAGACCGAAACATGACATAGTCATATTTTTATGTTATAAGACATTAAAATTTCCCCGTTTTGGCCCGGGCTCCCTTGCAGAATAGATCATCTGCCTTCCTACCAGGCAGCTCGTAAAAGGCGAGCACAGGCTTATTGTCACTAACACCGTGACATCCTACTAGGTGATAGAGTTTCATAGCGACTCAACCGGATTGGTACCACCTTACCTATTCTTCCACCTTAAAGTCAGTGCTTGCACTTGAAGTGTTCCAATTCGGAGGGTAAGTTAGCCGGTAAACTTACTTTTGCTCGACGCCTAGCATCCTAGCTTCAGGTTGGCAACGCATGGTACCTTTGGTGTCTCAAGGCGGCGTGAATTTCTTACCATCAGAAAATCCGTCTGCTTGTTTGCCTTCCAATACCATAAAAATAAAAACAACAAGTTCACAGCTTACCTGTATATTCAGAGACCACCATCAGGACGGCATGTTTTTATGGCGCGGTTGGGCAACCGCCCAGGGCGCCAAGATGTATAGGGGCGTCAGATCCTGTACGTTATATATCATTTACCTTTTAGTGTGGTTTTGAACAGCATGTATCGGGCGCCGTATTAATTTCGCCCAGGGCGCTGCTATTACTAAAACCGCTACTGAGTCCACCATGGCCTATAGTCGTCATAGATGTTATACTCGTAACTGTGTAGCTGTAGGCCAAATATGCTACTTTACACTACTCTTCAGACCGGAACACTATTACGCCAAACACTGAGACTATTGTGGCATAGTCAGTGGATCCCTCCTTGACAAGTTGTAGCACAATAATACCATTAGCGGAAACATTATTTTGAAGTGAAAACTTCTTTAGCGGCGTTGCGCACTTTTTCGGAATGGGTGAAATCTTCTAAACTGACCAGACACGTGACCTGATCGAAAATTCGTAAGACGGATGGAGAGTGAACAGCCGGCGCGGCATAGGATAGAAATTATCCCCCTCTCTTTCTACGGCGTAGCGAAAATGCCTGCGCCTGCTGTTTCGTTTAGACGGCGTAGGGCGCTTGCGCGAATGTTCGTGTTGTCATGTTTGTGTACGATAGCACAATAAATGAATATTGTATTCTACTACATAAATTATATTACTTTTATACTGATAATCAAAGCAATTCGTGCAAAATTATTCCCTAACCATTCCAAAATATCAAAAATGCACAACGTTAATATACAAGTGTTCACTTCTGCGGGCACTCCCGCAGTGCAACACGTCGTTTTTTATATGATGAGACAGCAACTTTTATTGGTAAGAGAAAGCCGTGGTCTATAGACATCATAGATGGGGTAGCTGGGTCGCTGTCTTGTGGCCGAAGTGTTAGACCAATTGTGTCAGTGTACAGGATTCCTTATCCGCCGAACCCGACTGTCACTATCATTGTAGCAGCAGATACAGGTAAGGCGGATTATCTCTGTCCGGATAGGCACTCTATTACCAGTGCTCTTGTAGGTGATTCCTTTAACTTTTGCTCGCCTCTTCCAAGCTGACTAGCAGCAAGGCAGAAGGTCCACTCTACGTAGGAGACCCGGACCAACACGATAAAATAATTTGAAATTGGCATTTACGAATATATTTAATTCCGGTATAGAAGTCCTTCTCTAAGAAAAGAGCAGGTCTGAGACCTCATTCGCCTTCAAAGCTAATGTTTGTTTGTTATTTTTTTTTATTAATTGGAAGGCAAACAAGCAGATGGATTTCCTGATGGTAAGATATTCACGCCACCTAGAGACATCAAAGGTGGTTAGGTGCGTTGCCAACCTGAGACCGGGATATTAGGCCACTAGCAAAAGTAAATTTACCGGCTATCATTACCCCTCCGAACTGGAACACATCAACGGCAAGCACTGACGTTATGGCGGAAGGAATAGGTAAGGCGGTGGTACCAACCCGGGTGAGTCGGTGCGAAACTTTACCATCTAGTAGGATGTCACGGTGCTAGTGAAAGTGAGCCTACGCTCGCCTTTTGCGAGCTGCCTGGTAGGAAGCCCGTTGATCTATTCTGAAAGGGATCCCGGGACAACACAGAATATTTTCTCAACGTTTCTTTTTACGCAACGTGATAAGTACACAATTGTAGGTTCTCAAAATAGGACGGTATTTTACTTATTTCTATATTCAATCAATTATCTATACTTAGTGATAATAAATCTGAAAAATGATAGATTCTGCACATTGAAGATATTTAAAAAGTATGGCAGTCGACTGCGAATGGGCAGCAGAACACATTTCTAGCAGTTTTAAAAATATTGTCTGTTTATATTCTTATAGCGATTCATGCCGAATCTACTGGACCGATCATAACGAAATTCAGTAGGTACGATGTACTTTATGTTCCTTTCTATCTCACTTTTTACTTACTGTCACTAGCATCGTGAAATCCAACTAGGTGGTAGAGTTTCGCAGCGACTCGCCCGGATTGGTACACACCGCCTTACCTATTCCTGCCGCCATAACGTGATTGGTTGCCATTGACGTGTTTCGATTAAGAAGATAAAGTAGTGGGTAAACTTAGTTTTGCTCGAGGCCTAACATGCCGGCCGCAGGTTGGCAACGCATCATTACTACCTTTGGTGTTTCTAGGCGGCATGAATTTCTTACCACCAGGAAATCCATCTGCTTGTGTACCTTCCAATGTCATAAAAATAAAAAAAAACTCAACACCCATGTGAAAGTAGCGAAACAGCCAAGCCGTTTATTTTAACGAAGCTGTAAGTTTATGCGGTTAATATTTTTTGTAGAGTTCTTTTTCTTCTTTTATAAATATGGATTTCGATCGTTTTTCACGACAACTTTGCCAATGTCAGGTTAGTTAATTCTTATACAATCATTTCATTAGCCACTATGTACAAAGTCATGTCAGGTCAGGGTCTTGAGTAAAGCGATACACAAATTTCTTCATGATTATTTCATTTGTGCACTTAAACTGAACAAAATCGATCTAATTCCCACTCAATATAAACACGAAATTCAATAATATTGAAAAAATTACGACCACCTTCATTCACGATGGCGCCAAAACTCCTTTTGTAGAGTTAGAGCTTGTAGAGTTAGAAGTTTGACTCTATGTTACATCAAATAACTTTTTGACAGTGCGAGCCGTATAATATTGAGTCACCAGACTCGACTTGACAACATTGTATATAAAATATTTATTCTCAGAAAACCCGTCTGCCTGCTTATATTACAATTGAATAAATGAAATAACATTTAAATAATGAATTCGTAATTTTTTCGAATGAAACTTGAAAATAACAATTTATTTTGTAATTTATAAACTTCTGTATAATAAATGACTTAGTGATTTCATTTTCGTGTTGGTTTAATCTTTGGGGTAAATTTCGAAATCTAAATAAAAATTAATCGCTGAATTGTATGTTTGCGTAAAACTTCCGAACGACTGGATTGATTTGATTATTTTTGGGTTTCAAATATTGTTGAAAGTCAGAGGAAGATTTAAAAAATAAGGAAATGGAAAAACTGCATGGGAATTAGAAAAAATATCATTTTCATTTGTCCCATACAAACTGAACGCGTGGAACGAAGTTCGTAGAGACAACTGTTAGTTATTATAAAAATCCTAACTATATTATATAATTTGGTCCAACTTTAAACAGATTAACAGTTTTTATTCTGTGGTTTAGCAGTATTGACTTGACTGCATGAGGTCCCGGGTTCGAATCCCGGGTCGGGCAACAAAAAGAATATTGGGTTTTTTCAATTTTCTAATAAAAATGTGTTTGGCATAGGATATGTGCCCGGTTGGCGATAGGCTTGCCACCTATCACATTGTGGAACTTAGTGTCTTAGGCTAGTCGTGGGTGCTCTGATTGTGCCGCTGCCTACTTCTTCGGGGATATGGGCGTGAAGATACTTTTTTAACATCTCTTTCTTGCTACGGTAAGGCTAAATCATTTTAATATCGATTATAATTCTTTTCAAAAGTAACTGTTTCCAACTTTAAAGAGGACAGTTTTTACTTTGACATTCCTAGGCTCAGCGATAAAGGTAAATCATATTAATATGCGTGCATAGCGGCGGACTACATTTAGTTGCTTAACATCGCGCACTGCAAATTTCTTTATCACCAATTTAGGACCGATGAGATTAGACATTTAGGCTGGTGGGAACAGTCCTGCAATGGCGTATAAGGAATAACAACTAAACTAAATTCATTTTGCTCGTTTATTTTTATTTTGGTGGACTCATATTACCACACTTTATTTTTAAGGAGATATTTCTGTTACATTAGATTTTGGTTTCCTTAAACCTTGTCAACAGAAAAAGATAAAGTGGACATCAATCCAGACGAGTGTACACGCAGCCACGGTCACGGTGTTTGTTTAAAAGCGTGTCAAAGATAATCAAACATTTAGAGATTGTTGCGTAAAATCTCTGAATCTCCTTGGATCAATTTCATATTTAACTAATCTAAATTAGCTTGCACAATAATAGATCGATTGGGGGCCAATCTCTCGAACTTACAGGTAGGGCTGTCAGAAAGTCGGAATTTCGTCTGGATTGTTAAGTCCCGATAAAAAATCAACGGGTTGCACTCTGGGAGTGCCGGATGAAGTGAAAACTTGAAAGTTAATATACAACATATTTTTGATATTTTGGAATAGATACGGAATAACTATGCACGAATTTCTTTAAGTATCACTATAAAAGTACAATCTTTTATGTGGTAAAGTACAATATTCATTTAATCGATTTTGTCACCAATATATGTACTGGGTTACTTTGATAGGACCGGCTAAATTTTAATATTAGGTTGTAAATGCTTAAATTGTAATCTATAATATAAAAATAAATTACTAAATGTGTTGGTAAGCGCACAACTTCCGAACGACTGAACCAATTTGGCTAATTCTTTCTTTGTTGTGTTAGTTATTGTCAGAAGAAGGTTCTTATGAAGAGAAAGACCGGGAACATTGCAGGGAAAATTGGAAAAGCATTACTTTATTTTTCCTCATACAAACTGAACGGGTGGAACGAAGTTCGCCGGGACAGCTAGTTTAAAATAAATAAATTTTTATAAACATTCATTCAAATCAGTTCGCAAAAATGCTTTGCTTATTTTCATGATAAATCGTACTCGTACTAGACGAGTCACCTCTCCAGCCTGCCAATGAGACTGCGGTCGATGGGAATCAATTTTATGCTTTGTTTACGTTAAAACCATGCAATTTTGTATTTTGCGTTGGATAAAAATTATAAATTTTTGAAGTGAAAACTTCTTCAGCGGCGTTGCGCACTTTTTTGGAATGGGTAAAAACTTCTAATTTCGCGTCAGAACGTCAGAATGTAAGACGGCGCACTGCGCATGCACGAACAAGACGGCGGCGCACGTCGCTTGGGCGAGATCTAAAATAAAACGTAGATTCATTGCTGTTTTTGTATTGCTTACAAATTTCCGAACAGTATAGAATTCGCAATGGATAATACGTATGAGTGTAAAACAATCGCATAAACTGCAGTATTAAATAATATACTGGAAAGTGTAAAGTTTGTGGTAGATAAAGTAGATATTAGTTAAATAAAACATCTTTTAATTTGTTTGCGACTTCTAGGTATATCATAGTTTCTCAGTTAATAGAAATTACAGAACAACATTGTGAAGAAGTTTAGCTGTTTTCGAAAAAGTTGCAAGTTTAACAAAGGAAATAATAGTATTAGGAAAATCGATATACTCATATATATTATACTGAATTGAATCATATATAAGTTTAAAAATTAAATATTTCATCATATTTTATCTCATAAGTTACATTATTTTAACTGGCCGAGGTAAATTATAAATTGGCCGTACTAGTAGGTAGCGTACTGAAGTTTCATGGTTTAGCACAGAGTACTAATAGGTAGGTACTAATAGTTTTAATAAGGTGTACTAGTACATTTTACGGATTGTACGATTACAGTGCAAACTCAAAATTATCCGATTAAGCACAAGACTATTGTATTATACCACATAAATAATAGTACTTTCATACTGATAATTAAAGCAATTAGTGCAAAATTACTTATTCCGTAATCATTCCAAAACATCAAAAATTCACAACGTTAATATTCAAATTTTCACTTCTGCCGGCACTCCCGGAGTGCAACCCGTATTTTTTTTAAATTTTTGATTACTTCATAGATCATAGAACATTTTTCAAAATTTGGCTGGTACTTTAAATTTCATCTTCAAAGTAAGTCATCGGAAGAAGATGTACTACCGGCCGGCGAAACGAAAATTATATTTTTAATTTTGAATAATTTTAATCTGATTGGCCAACTAGTGTCAAAAACTAAAGAAAGAAAGAATTAAGTAAACTTCATTTGAATGATACAATTCTAAATTAACCGAAACATAATATCAAGTTTCTGGTATAACATATGGAATAAGTAATTAAGTATTAACTAAAATTAAAACAACAAGCTTTATATAAATAAAATAATTTTGATGTCTTAAAATTTGCCGATATTTTGTTCTTATCTGGCAGCCCTACCTGTAATTCGAGATGCAAGAAGCGCCTTCATTTATAGAAGCGGAAATTTTCTTAGCACTTAGTTCCAACATAGGTGTTAGAGTATAGTTATAGGTTTGAAAGTTACAAAGCATTTTTACTTTTAAATAGAAGAGTATAGTAAAAGAGTTTACTACGAGTATGTATAAAAAATTCGACTATTGTGGTTGCGTTCTATTTTTAAAAGGAAATTTCCATACTACGTTTACACTCACATACAAGTTGCGAGAACAAGATGCGAGAGAAGCTACAAGGCAAGAGTGTAAATGAAGTATAACAAGAAACATCTGGCTCTTCTAATGTAATAAACATTAGATCTGTCATCTGCCATCCTACCAGTCAGCTCGTAAAAGACGAGCATAGGCTTACTGTCACTAGCACCGTGACATCTGAATAAGTGGTAGGACTCACCCGGATTGGTACCACCGCCTTACCTATTCCTGCCGCCATAACCTCACGGCGTGTTCCGGTTCGGAGGGTAAGGTAGCCGGTAAACTTACATTTGCTTGAGGCCTAACATACGGCCTCAGGTTGCCAAAGCTCCATTACTACCTTTGGTGTCTCTAGGCGGCGGGAATTTCTTACCATCAGGAAATCCGTCCGCTTATTTGCCTTCCAATATCATAAAAACCGCTTATAAACACAATACACTTGTGCGTCATTGTTTTATGGCTGGAATTTAAGGCTATATTTGCAAATATACCAATTACCCGACTCTTCACCATGGAACACAACAGTGTCGATCACTGACACTCCAACGCAATACTGAAGCTGTAATAATTCGTAACAAGTATTTTTATTTCAGTAATTTCCGTTGAATACTTAAGTAGATTGGAATGCGAAGATACTCGCCCACCCGAAGTATATAAGGAGACAGTGAATCATCACCATCCTGGCGCCGCACGAGACAGGATCCGGCTTTAAACAGAAACAATCCAAAATGTTGCAATTTTATGAGGATTGTGACGGGGAGTGAATTCATTGAAATGTAATTCAAATGGTCTAAGATCCGAACCTAAATTAACCTGCACCGAGTTGTTAATAGGATGAAATATATTTTATGTTAAATTTATAACTAAATGATTTATATTTTTTTTTCTAATGTAAAATATACTAAAATAGTTTGCCTAAAAATGTTAGACGGGATATTTTTTTTAATTAAAAAAAACATTTTTATTAAATGTTGCAACAAAAAGACAGTTAGAAAATGTTATCCAGTAACTAGTTGTTCTGGCGAACTTCGTTCCGCCCGTTCAGTTTCTATGCGAAAAATAAAAATGTTGTTTTTCTTAGTTTCCTTGCTGTTGAACGGGAAAAAATGTATGCTATGCCCTTCTCCCGATTCAGTGTAGAATGAATTTGCAGCCTAATCAGTTCAGGCGTACTTGTTTTATAAATAGTGTAACTAACACCACTTTCTTTTATATATATATTGTATATAGATGTGCAGAAATTGGGCTAACAGGTATGTAGTTGACAATTCTTTCACTTATTTTAGGCAGCCAATGTTTAATGTGATTTCTAATATACTAAATTTAAGATAAAATATGTTTCATTCCATTATCAGATCGGGTAGGTCGATATAGATACGGATCTTTTACTATTATATCGTTCTTAATTTCGACATAATCCCATCAAAATCTGCTGTTCGGATTAAAATAGCAATAAACTAGACTTAAAATTAGCTTACGTTTCAAAATTTTTGTTGAATTTTTAACAAAGTATCAATGATATCTGAAGTATTTTTGAATACTTCCGTTATTTATGAATACTCTATGGTCTAGCGCTCCGATGTTCGACTTTACTTCATGAGATCCAGGGCTTAATAACCGACAAAGAAATATGTTTTTTCATATAGTATTTGTACGAATTTATATAATATATTAAACATAGGTAATTTTATGTAAAAATAATAACATTTTAATCTTAAACAACCAGTTTACATTAAAATTGTTTTTGAATTATGCTAATCTCCAGCCTCTCTACTATCTCCACACGAAAATTAAAATTCTTTTTAATGATATTGGAAGACAAACAAGCAGGCGAATTATCTGATTTTCTTACGTCAGCTTTCACACACACACACACACACACACACGCACACGCACACGCACATGCACACACACACGCACGCGCATACGCACACGCACGTGCAAACGCACACGCACGCGCACATGCACACGCACACGCACACGCACACGCACACACACTCAGATACGTCAAATCTGTCACACCCCCGTGTTGGTCCGGGTCCGTTAAGTAGAATAGACCATCTTCCTCACTGCCAGTAAGAGACACTCGCTCGCTGCTCGTAAGAGACGAGTTTAGGTAAATTAGGTCATCACCAAAAAGATCGCTGATGGATCCAACACCTTATATATTGCTGCCGCCATTCCTCTGTCATGTTCCCGTCCGGAGGGTAGGGTAATCGGTAAATAACTGTTGCTTGAGGCCTATCATCCCGGCCTACTCTTAGGTATATAGGTATCTTATCTTCGATAAGTTAGTAATATTGGCGATTAAATATTTTCAATATACAGAATTCACTATTTCACAAAAAAAAGTATCTTCACGCCCATATCCCCGAAGAGGTAGGCAGAGGCACAACCAGGGCACCCACGACAAGTCGAAGATACTAAGTCCCACAATGTGATAGGTGGCAAGCCTATCGCCAACAGGGCACATACCTATCCTATACTGTGCAACAGTTTTTTATTAGAAAATTGGAAAAACCCAATTTTCTTTTTGTTGCCTGACCCGGGATTCGAACCCAGGACCTCATGCAGTCAAGTCCAACAACTGAACCACTAAACCACAGTGGCGACTATTTTACAGTTTTACTATAACTATGGATAGATGTCTGCGTACACTGATTTTTCCTTATGTTCGAAGTAGAGATAATAATCTTCTTTTGTTATTTTATTTACAAATCCTACAATGCCATTAGCTATTTATTTAAACTTTATTGTATATAAATACATTACTGAGAATACAAAAGGCGAACCTACCTACGCATTGTCTCCCAGATAACCTGCTCAAAGATATTAGTTATATCAAGTTTGGATTAATGCATGCAAAGGATGCCGGAACGCGGATCCGCGCAATCCAGTTATACTGCAGCGTTAAAGTCGCGGCATACCAGAGGTTAATATCGACAATCTTCGAAAACATTTAAAAAAACTGTAAAGACAAAAGTTGTGATATCATTGATACAAATCTATATTGAGCATAATATGCCCTGCTGATAATATGATCAGGTGAAGGGAGCTTCCATGATTTTAAGAGATAACTGCAGGCTATATGTTGTAGGTGCATAACTGGCCGTAGACCATTTGTTAAAGTCTACCGGCTACCCAACCCTCCAGAGCGAAACATGAAATTGTCAGAATAAATAAGGAATAGGTAAGACGAGGATCCCTACCCGGGCAAGTACTACCCTATCTACCCTGCACAGCGAGTGCTGTTATTACCAACAAGAGCACTGATGGTAAAGTCCACCATTGGTCTTGTTGCTTAAGAATCGTTTCGTCTTTCTTGACCTCTTACGAGATGCCAGACAGGACGTCTATTCTACATAGAGGACCCGGACCAGAGGGAAACCTTTTCCGCTTTTTCGCAATTTTATAGTTGCATTGTCGATTTCAAAACAACCATTCCGGATACTGATTAACAGAAACCTTATTCTAAAGATGTTGTGATAATAAACAGCGATAAATTTTATTGTCAAATGTGTCATAAACGATAGCATAACAGGTATAATTGAAATTGTTATGAACTCTTAACAAATAAATGAAATTGAATGATTTGTTTTTAGCAACAGAAAGCATAATTTGATTAAATTTAGTAGGTGCAATGCGACGCTTATAATTAAACGATGTTTTAGTATTTGGTTTATCTTCTAAACAGCTGGACCAGCTTTCATGAGATTTTCACTAAAGGTTCTAGGAATGGGGCACACCCATCTTCCATGCTTCCTTCTTGCAAGGCAAAATCAAATTACTACTCACTAGCAGCCCAACCTGTATTTGCACGGGTGGAGAAATTTCTTGCAATAACATAGCCTTTGTTCATCGGGGATATCTAGTGTCAGCTTCTACTGATGAAGGATTTTTTTTCAAGCCGGTCTAGTAGTTTCGGATCTTCTTCAATACAAGCATTCAATCAAATCTTTCCCTGTTTATAATATCATAGTGTAGTTGACGAACCCAATGGTATTTTTGAAACGTCCAGGAACCATAGAAACTATAGAAATACCCACATAAAATTTCAACCCATTCGGTTAAGCCGTTTAGAATTTATGTAAAATAATATATGACAGGATCCCTTGTTTGGGCTCCTTTGCAGAATAGACCATCTGCCTTTCTGCCAGGCAGCTCGTAAATGGCGAGCACAAGCTTACAGTCACTAACATCGTGATATTCGACTAGGTGGTAGAGTTTTCGCAGTGACTCGTCTATTGACGTGAACCAGTGTGGAGGATAAGCTAGCCGGTAAACTTTTGTTTAAGACCTAACATCCCAGCCTCAGGTTGGCAATGCACCACTGCCTCCTTTGGTGTCTGTAGGCGGCGTGAATTTCTTACCATTAGGAAATCCGCCGGCTTGATTGCCTTCCAATATCATAAAAACAAGAAAAAAACATAAAAAAATAAATAGGAATAAGTGGATAAGGTTGTGGGTAACGGGCAAGTAGCTACACAGCACTTTACCACCAGTAGCCTTGCTGACAATGACCCACGTTACCTATCTCTCCTCATACATTTTTGTACTTTCCAATAGGACTCAGTGTATTTCTTCAATCAGTCTGAAAAATTACCAAAATCCCGGATTGGACAAACTACCATCTCCGATGACTAAAGACGGCGCGTATTTCACCAGGAAACCCGCCGGCTTGTTTGCCTTCCATATAAAAACATTGAAGATGTATTTACAATCGCTTATCAATAAAAATGACGTGTCACTTAAATATGTCTTGGTAATGACCTTCAACCTTGGCCATTTGTTCGCTTCATCAATCAAAGCTTAAAAGTCATGGTACCATAAGTTACTCTGATACCATTTCTGAGAGCTTAGTGTGGTAAAATACTTACATGAAATAAGTATTTAAGTTAACATATTGCTATATTTAAATGTGATTTGCTCTTTACAAACGTTTTACGAACACAGAAACGGAAAAGTGAAAGTATTTGTCTGCTATCCTGTATCGTTAAAAACCATTTTAAAATCAATTTAGTATCTTCACGTCTGTATCCCCAAAGAGGTAGGCAGAGATATGATCGCGGCACATAATACAAGATAAAGATACAAATTTCCATAATATGATAGCAAGCCTAAGGTCACCCGAGCACACACCTGACAAATTTATTTATTTTAGAAAATTAAAAAAACATACTTATTATTTCCTGACCTGATTATTGAGCCCGAGACCTCACAAAGTCTTGAAATTGACTTCACGAGGTCTCGGGTTAGAGCGCTAGGCAACAGAGGCCATTTTTTAAAAATCAATTTACATTCATTCTCAAAATATATTTTTTTCAATTTCCAATTAAAAGCAATGTTTTCTGGGATTGGGTACAGTTGGCGATAAGGTTGTCACCTAATACATTGTGGATCTAGGGTTCCAGCCACAGGCCACAGTCCACAGCTCGCAGGCCGCCTCGTTGGTTGAGGGGTGAGCGTACACGCCTAACCACTGACGCACTGCGATGTTGGATTTCGATTCCGCCTTGGCAGGAATTTATGCGATGAACATAAATGTCTGTATTTCCAGACATGGTTTGGGTGTTTGTTAAATTTATACTGGTATCTTTGAGTATTCCTTTGTATCTGCTATCATCAATATATCTTATACATCTCATAAGTGGGTTTTAATTACGCACAAAGCTTGACTATTAATTGACTGTATTATTATACAGAAACGAGTTATTAGCGACCTTTAAGATATTGTAAAATTCTTACAAGCTGAATAAGTTGTGTCTGTGCATTTAAGATGTTTGAGAATATCAATATTTTTTCCCTGGAACATATTTTATATAATCAAATACTATGCAATATGTTTACGAATCTCTGATCTATATCCATAATACAAACATATGATTTACTTGCTTTTATATCAATTAAGGGCGAAAGTTAGTAATTTTTATGATGGGTTTTATTTGTCACCTATAATTTAAAACAATACTTAGAATAATAGTAAAAACAACAGTTTAATATTTCCCTTACAGATTGTTGCTAGATATCAGGTAGAACGAAGTTGAAATAACATAATAATAAATTGTTATTATTTCCTATTGGGAAATATTGTAGGATTAGATGTCAGACAGACAGACGAAATTCTCAATAATTCCAAAAAGAAATACACGCTGCTTGCTACTTGAAATTGCTACACTATCTTGAAAGTAAGTACATACATTTGTTAAAAGTGATGGATGCTACGTACTATTTATACAAATTTAACCTTTTTAATGACAGCAACTAAGTATTTAGAATATTTATTTATACACACTGAATTTTAAACGCAGAAATCGAAATGGTGGTTTGAATGGTTTAGCCTCGCGACCGAGATCCTACTTGAGAATTGAAATGGGCAGACTTGCACGAAATCTAAAGACCTCATTGGTTAAAAAAAATACAACAAATTTTAAATATTTGACTAACAGAATGGGAGTTTTGGCGCCATCGAGAGAAAAGATGGTCGAAGTTTTTTCATAATTATTGAATTTCGTGTTGATTTTGAGTGAAAGTAGTCAATTTTGGTGGCATTTTGTACAATTTTGTTCAGTGAAAGTGCACAAATGAAATAATCATGAAGAAATTAGCGTATCGTGTATTAATTCCTCGTTGCCGCCAAATCTCATTATATGAGCTTGAGTAATGAGGCCACCGCTTTACCCAAGAGCCTGACATGACTTACTGTCTATTATGACTGATGACTAATTATAATTGATATAAAATTTGATGCAAATGTCTACTTGACTAATGGCAAAATACTAACTAGATTGCCAAAACCTAAAGAAAGAAGAAGAAAACTAACAGAATACCTATAGATATATCGTTGTCTTTTTTTATTGCTAGATAGCACACAAACAAGCCGCTCTCTAGATAGTAAGAGATAACTGTGGTCTAGAGACACCATAGATATTGTAGGTGAGTTGCTGCCTTGCAGCTGAGGTATTGAACATGTTACTGTCATCATTAGCGGCAGGGATCAGTAAGGAGATGGATCTCTACCGGACAAGTTGCAGCACGCACTCTATCACCAGTGTAGCCGTTTGTAATGACCGTTTAGTTATCCCTCGCTTCTTACAAGCTACCAGCCAGGAAAATAGGTGGTCTTTTTTTATGATATTGGAAGGCAAACAAGCAGACGGATTTCCTGATAGTAAAAAATTCACGCCACCTAGAGCCACCAAAGGTGATAATGGTGCGTTGCCAACCTGAGGTCGGGATTTTAGGCCTCGAGCAAAATTACGTTTATCGACTACCTTACCCTCCAAACCGGAACACGTCATGATGTTACGGCGGCAGGAATAGGTAAGGCGGTGGTACCAATCCGGGCAAGTCGCTGCGAAACTCTACCACCTAGTAGTATGTCACGGTCTTAGTGACGGTAAGCCTATACTCGCCTTTTACGAGCTGCCTGGCAGGAAGGCAGATGGTCTATTCTGCAAAGGAACCTGGACCAACACGGGGAGTTTTGGCTCCTCATATATAAAAAAAAGAAATCAATGACAAAAGCTGACACTATTGCTGCGGTGTTACCAATCTAGACGAGCTGCAAATATTTGTATGTGAAAGTAATGTGACTACTTATCTCATCATTAAGAAAATATCTTCGTGCTTGTATCATCGAAAGGGTAGGTAGAGTTACAACCAGGGACCCACGATAAGCACCTGTCTGTGTTGCCTAATCCAGGACCTCAAGTGCTTATAGACCACAAAGGAGATTAATCATTATTAAAAAATAATAATTTAAATGCAGTCAAACTATTAAAAACGATTTCAGTTTCAATATTATGAAGTCTAAGTACCTACTTATACAAAAATTTAAGGATTTTCTAATGGTCCACTAAACATTTATTTATTTTCTTAGGAACCGACTATTGTCAATACATTAACATAATAATAATAATAAATGGTGAAATTGTTATAGCAGTTCATGACTAATAGGTTTGCACCTATCACATTATGCGACTAACGGCCAAAACACATAATCGCGGTGCGGCGCCGCGCCGCTTGAATCGGCAGTAGTGTCACTGCCGATTGTAGCGGCGTAGCACTATTTATTTATTTAAAACACAGTAATACATTTTTAATAACAAATAAGCAATAAGTTCCTAACGATGTTCCATGGCAGACACGTCTATGACTCCGCAACACCGCAAAGCAAACCAACGATTTATCGGCGCGCCAGAACGCGGTTATGTGTTTTGGCCCTAAGTTCCTTCGGCTTTTTCGCCTCTGTGGTCTAGTGGTCCAGGTATTGGACTTGACTGCATGAGATCCTGGGATCGAATCCCGGGCCGAGCAACAAAAAGAAATTGTGGTTTTTCCAATTTTCTAATAAAAAATTTTGCTCGGGATTGTGCCTGGTTGGCGATAGGCTAGTCACCTATCACATTGCGGGACTTAGTGTTTTCGGCTAGTCGTGGGTGCTCTGTTTGTGCCTCTTCCTACCTCTTCGAGGATATGGTTGTGAAGATACTTTCTTTTCCTTCGGCTAACTGTGCCTCTTTTTCTAATCTACTTGCTTCTACGGGACGACGGGGAGTGAAGATGCTTACTACTATCCTTTGATATATTATCCTTTTTTTTTTAGAATTTTGAAAATTTTGGTAAACAACAATATGAAAATTATTCCACTAGATAATATATTAAAGGCTGTATTGACAATATAAACTTTAATCAAAATTGTTTAATTAATTTAAGTAAGTAAATACAAAAACAAACAATGACTGACTACTGACTGACAGACAATGACTGACCAATGACTGACAGAGATTTACTAAAGTTGACAGATGTCAAAATAATCTATTAATTACAGTACAAATTAAGTTGTAACCGTAAGTTTTGTCGTAACAAAATAAGAAAGAAACAGTTAAATAAACATTTACTGATAACACAAGGTTAAAATCAAAACCTAACCTCAGTATTTAACTGCACGTCTAAAAGGTTGCATAAACAAAAAATAATAGCCTATTGATTTCCAATACGACGAGAAATGATAGATTACCAATGGTAATGATGTATTCAAATACTTCCGATAATTATTTATAGATGTATTTTACTTTAATAGATGACGTCCTTGCCAAAGGCAGTATTAGTTAAATAAAAACCAAATCTTTATTTGTGTCTGCCTATTTAACATTATCTATTTATTTATTATTGGAAGGCAAACACGCTCACAGATCTCAAAGACGTCAAAATCCGTTTTTAACTAGAAACGGTAATCTCTCGCGTAGGCGAATTCATTGCTATAATATTCTTAAAACTGCAAAACAAGCAATTTTTGACGTTGTAGCGGCTAGAATATTTAAGGCGGTGGTACCTACATATTTGAGTTATCCACCCGCAACTTTTAGCTTTACTCTTTTAATTTTATAAGACAGCGAACAAGCTCACGAGTTTCTTGATGATAAATAATATTCTAGGCGGTAGTGATTGTCGCGCAACTAAAGTATGTGTGGTACAATCGTTGATATTTTTACAAATAATGTTTTAAATAATAATAAATGTCCCTGATTTTTTGAAGTGAAAACTTCTTTAGCGGCGTTGCGCACTTTTTTTGGAATGGGTAAAAACTCCTAAACTCGCGTCAGGGCACGTGACCTGAAATTTCGTCAAACGAAAATTCATAAGACGGTGCAGGGCGCTTGCTCGAATGTTCGTGTTGTCATGTTTGTGTACGATAGCGCAATAAATTAATTTTGTATTCTACCATATATATGTTGGTACTTTCATACTGATAATTAAAGTAATTCGTGCAAAATTATTCCCTAACCATTCCAAAATATCAAAAATGCAAAACGTTAACATTCAAGTTTTCACTACCACCGGCACTTCCAGAGTGCAACCCGTTTTTTTTTGTCCCTGGACAAGTTACACAAATTGAGTTTAACCCCAAAGTAAGCATAGAATATATAGAAATATTAAAGTAGAAACCAGATAAATTTAATAGACATCCAAATGTAGAAATGCAGACATCTAAATGTTCATCACACAAAGTATTGAACCCGTCGAGAATCAAACACGATCTTCGCGGTTAGTCGGTTGAGTTAGGCGTGTAGGCTTGCCCCTTGACTTACGAGGTGGTCATGACGTGTACCGCTGAAATCTGGATCATGTTAAGACAATAAGACATTAGCTTAATTAACGTGTTTGAGATGTTGTGTTTGCTTGTATTGATTCGGATGGACATTAACAATTAAGAGGAATAAAACTGTTCACGTTCTCCGTGTTGGTCCGGGCTCCTTTGAAGAATAGACCATCGGCCTTCCTTGCCAGGCAGCTCGAAAAAGGCGAGCATAGGCTTACCGTCACTAATACCGTGACATCTGACTAGGTGGTTTATTGGTACCACCGCTTTGTCTGTTTCTGCCGCCATAATGTCAGCGCTTGCCGTTGACGTTTTCCGGTTTGGAGGATAAGGTAGCCGGAAAACTTACTTTTGCTCGAGGCCTAACATACTGGGCTGAGGTTGGCAACGCACCATTACTACCTCCAATATCATAAAAAAACCGACTCCAACTATTTCATTGGGTACCACGACAAGTTTTAATCATTCTTTTTTTTGAAAGATAGCAAATGTTTCCGAAATGGTCCCACATACATTTCTTAACATTCTGCTAGTAGTTTTTGAGTTACACTTAATAATGCATTATTCAAAAACCGTTCGACTAGCTAGTCTTATTAATACTGAAAAAACTAATATGGGACCACCTCGGAATCATGACCTGTTCATCCAGCTTTTGAGTTCTGGCCGGACAGCTTCGACAGTCCGGCGGCCGGCTGTAAGTCCAGACAGTCCGCCTCCAGACCATTAACCGTCGAGCGCTGGACATTTACCTTTCCGTCACCGTCAGCGTGTCGCCGCCGGACCGCAGCTCCTGGCGTATCTAATGAAGCCACACCAGTGCCGCAGCCTCCAGATCCCACGGCGGCAGACCCGAAAACACGCACGCCGTCTCCCTGCGATACCCTCTTATGGTCCAGTTTGCCATCACCCTTTATGGTTCTCGCGATATGGCGATAGTGCCAGATTTTAATACCAGGACTCAATTTGGAGCCAAATACAGGGCCAACGATCGCACCACCCCAAGGCATAGGCGATGCCAAGCCACACTAGGTCCCCCGGGATTCGGCAGCAGTCACGCCAAAATATCTTCACGCCAAATACCTTGCGTGGTATGCAAACGACACTTTACTACCAATAAACATAATAAATTATTTATTGTACCAGATAGCTGAATAACTTATTGGCTATGATTCTTAGTGAATCCATTAAGATGAAATAGTGATGATAAATAGTATGCGTGATATTTTAAGACAGAGGACAAGAGTTATGACAATTATAGTTTCCACGTTTTTTTATAAAACAACCGGTAAAACGACAATGGTAGACATGATGTCATACATTCGACGAAGTTATCTAATTATCGTCATAGAAACGAGCCGGACGGTTGTTTGTAACCGATTCCAGAAAAAGAGGAGGTTCTCAATTCGACTGTATGTTTTTTTTTTGTTACGCGATTATTTGGGCAATGGCCAAACGATTTTGATGGTTCTTGTTCAGAATTAATCTTATTACAGATTTATAGCACTTAAGATTTTCCTGTGGTCTAATGGTCCGGCGTCAGCCCCAGGTTCGATCCCCGGATCGGGTAACAAAATAAAAATAAAATGTGCATTTTTTATTTTATAATAAAACTAATGTTGCCCGAGATAGGATGTGTGCCCGGTTGGCGAGAGGCTTGCCACCTATCACATGGGACTTAGTGTCTTCGTCTAGTCGTTGATGTTGACATTGAGCCTCTGTGTACTATTTTTTTATGAAAACAATGAACAGCGCCTCTTTTGGTGACTAAGATCACTAAATGTTCAGACCAAAAATTAGTAAACGTAAATCACGCCAGCTCATGGTTAAGGCCCTGTGCTTTAGAAGAGATGTTGTTCAAAGATTTACATCTATATATTAACACGTGATGCCAAACCTTTGGACCCCTTTTTACGAAAATTAAAAATAAAATAGCATAAAATTTGGCGCACTTATAGTTTATGTCTAGGGGAATTGCAGAACGCTAATATTTTTCAATAATAATGCTTGTAAAGTACATTAAATCAATAAATAAAACATTACCCACACTACCATGCATTTGACACACACAAACAAATATATTGATGATAACGATAAAAGATAACAAAAGGTGAACTATAAAGTTTGGAAACAAAGTAGTTGATCTTGAGAAACGAAGATGGCGTTCTTATCAACAAGATATTAAAATTTATTATTTAAAATTTCGACCAATGGGCAACCACTAGTACAAATAATTTTACTAGTAGCTTGCAAATATATTAAACTTGACATGCCGTAAGGACATGGTAGAGGCTTAGGACTAATTTACTTCGCATGCTTTATTTTTTTTATCAGGTGCAAAATTTCAAAGGACCTTATGTAAATTAACATCACTACATGCGACCCGTGGATCACAGTTTGACCATGAAATGAACGATAGAATACATCCTATTCTACATATGTGTACATTAAGTTATATTACTACTGAAAGTTATACTCCTAACAAAGACCTGTAGGACTTCTTTTGAATCTCGATGTCATTGGAATTAACGAAGCCACCGCTTTGCTCAAAACCCTGACCTGACATGACTTTGTACATAGTGACTTATGACTGTATAAGTATTAACCAAGTAACTAACTTGAGATTCGCAAAGTAGTCGTGAAAAACAATCGAAAGCCATATTTATAAAAGAAGAAGAAGAAGAAAGAATACTGGTGTGGAGTGCTGTCCGGCAATTTACCCCGGGTAGGGTCCAGCCGCCTTAATACTGACATAATGGCAATATTGGGTATTATTGTAGGGTGTCCGGTAGACCTGCAAATTAAGCCGAACACTCTGGCCACATGATGCCAACGTATCTTTCCCATCTACCTACTATAAGTAAGTATTGTAGATATTGCATTGCGATGCAAACTCTACTGGCTGTAACCAAAAGAAAAAATAAATAAAAAGTATAATTGAATTAATCGCCTCTTGGTCTAGCGGTTCAGTTGTTGGACTCGGCTGCATGAGGTCCCGGGTTCGAATCCCGGGTCGGGCAACAAAAGAGGAAATTGGGTTTTTCCAATTTTCTTATTAAAAAAAAACGTTGCTCGGGATTGGATGTGTGCCCGGTTGGCGATAGGCTTGCCACATATCACATTGTGGGACTTAGTGTCTTTGGCTAGTCATGGGTACCCTGGTTTCGCCTCTGCCTACCTCTTCGGGGATATGGACGTGAAGATACTTTTTATAATTGAATTAAAATATTTAAAATGATAAAATATAAAAGATTTGTCAGACCGAAACAGGAAAACGTAACGAGAAAATACAATAAGAATTTATAAAATATATAACATTTCATAAGCAAAAGGTTTTATTTATTATAATAATAATTATGAGATAACACCATCAAGTGTTACAGTATACATATGTACATATCTTAATATATAAGTTATGCGTCACGTCATTTGTCCTCGATGAACTTGGAAACTGCTTAACAGATTTTAATTTGATTTATACACCGTGTGCAGTGTGAGCTAACTTGAAAGGTAGGATAGCTTACATCTCGGCTAGTCAATGTTGAGGATCGGGACCTCATATTTGTTTCCAAGCTGAACTGAAACGATGCAGACTACCACCCACCGTCTCTTTGATGAAGTCTGTCTCAAGATTGTAGGCACTGTACCCTGAACCCGTTTGTAGTCTCCTTGGCTTAGAATAATCTGACTCTCTAATCCGTGTTGTTCCGGGCTCCTTTGTAGACCATCTGCCTGCCTGCTAGGCAGCTCGTAAAAGGCAAGCATAGCCTTATCGTCACTAACATCGTGACATCTGACTAGGTGGTAGAGTTTCGCAGCGACTCACCCGGATTGGTACCATCGCCTTATCTATTTCTGCCGCCATAACATCATGACGTGTTCCGGTATGGAGGGTATGGTAGCCGGTAAAATTACTTTTGCTCGTGGCCTGACATCCCGGCCTCAGGTTGGCAACGCACCATTACCACCTTTGGTATCTCTAGGCGGCGTGAATTTTTTATTTAGAAGGAAAAGTCATGATTCCGTGGTAGTCGTATATTAGTTTTATCATGATCCGACTAGTGGTTTTCGAGTTCTGCTCAATAATGGTTATTTTTTTAATCGACTTCAAAAAAGGGAGGGTGTTGTTAATTCGACTGTATGTTTTTTTTGTTATACGAAGGTTTTACGAAGGTTTGGGGATACGAAGTTTGCTAGGTTGGCTAGTATATATAAATATTAAAATAAACCCTTTTTTCTTTTGGTCATTGCGTAGTGCGTAAACTGATGTATTACTTTTTCAAATTCTTTTTTTGTTGTGTTAGATATAGTCACGAGAATGTTCAAATGAAAAAAAAATCAATAGTTAGGAAAGGACAACGTCTGTAGGTTTAGACTTTAGATTAAATTAATAGATATTAAATAAAAAAGGACGGATATACCAGCAATTCTAGATAGAATTCTAGGTATTCTTATTCTAGGTAGGTACCAAACTTGAATCGATTGTTATGGCAACAGGAGTATAAAAAGGCACGATAATACCAAATTTGGGCAAGTTAAAATTATAATATGGTTACCTTGAAGAGCTAATAGAAAGATGTTAATCTAAATATAGCTATAAATCATGAGGTATAGTAATAAATAAGCTGTTTTTATAACTTTATACAGGAACTTCTACTGAAATAAGTAGACTTGTTACTCCTTGTTACGTTATTTTTTGATAACTATTTTTAACCTCTAATGGAAATAGAGGGTTGTTACAAATTGACGTATGTGTGAGTGTGTTTATTTATATCAGTCTGTGGCATTATAAAGAACTTAAGAAAGGATTGACCAATTACAAAGCCATGATGAGAATGTCTTATTTCTGTCAAAAGGGTAGAGTAGCCCTTAGACTTGCACAATTGGCCTAACACCCCAGATACACGACAGCGACGCACTTATAATGTCTATAACGACCATAGTAATAACCTCTAATCATCAGGAGATCTGCTTGATTGTTCAATGTTTTTTTCCTTAAAAACTTTCATGAATTGCTATTCCCAGCAGTAGAGAAGTGCTATTGAAGCCAAATCAAACAAACCTTCCGGTTCCTACATCAGATCTGGCTAAATTTTTAATAATATTATTACTTATGTTGTCATTCGATTTACAAAAGCAGGCAAAAGTTTAGTTCAATCGGTAACCGAGTGGTGGAACAAATTCATACATACATTAAGAGTTCAATAAAAACTTATAAAAAAAGAGACGATCGATTCATTTGTCGTGATAATACATAGATATTCCCTAGCGATGGACTCATGGTACAACTCATGATATCAATTATTCTGGTCTATTTAAAAAAAAAAACGTTTTTGAGAAGCATTTTATCAAGGTTTTTGGCATGTGTGGTACGTCACCAGTCCATTAATATTTTTTTTCTCTGGCACTAAAATATTTTTTTTTTAATTGGCACTAAAGTAAATTTTTTTTGATTCGCACTACATCTTCATAGCATGTCTTCATTTGGATATAAAACGTCTTTGTCCTGAAATAATAAGGTCCACGACCGCATCATTGTTATTTGTTACGCAACATGTATCCGGCATTTGTTTCTCAATGAAAAATGTTGCCATTTTAGAGAAAAAACCGCATTCCAGATCAATATGGCAACACTGCATCATATTTAGGTTAATAAAATCAGTTGCTAAACGGCTGTCTCCTCTTGCATTCATATGATGGATGTCATGTTGTTGTATGAATAACGGCCAACTCGAAATTCCATCCTACGTCAGAAGGCAACGCATCACATTCACATCATCTTTGATGTTAAAGTCGGCTTATTTTTCTTTAAATCTGGATCTCAATTTGCTTGTTTAGGTTCCGTATGTAAATAAGCCAGTAAAACTGCAAAAAACCAACTCCAATTTTATTACTTACGCTGCGATTTGATCACATTTTTAGAAAGATTTGTCGGTATAGTGTCAAGGTACAAATTTGTGCATTATTCAATCAAAAGCCTCTAATTGGCAAAAAACAAATGTTTCCGAAATGATCCCACATAAACTCATTATCGTCCTACTAGTAGTTTTCAAGTTACACTTACTAATTTATAACTCAAAAACTAAAAAATTAATATGGGACCGCCTCGGAATGATAACCTTTCTAAAGAATAATCATCAAAATCGATTCGTTATTGGCCGAGAATCGCATAACAAACAAAAAAAAACATAGTAAATAAACAACTCTTTTTTTAGACTCGATTAAAAAATCCACGTAAGCGTACAACCTCAGCCATCTTTATCCGGTGGACGGCATTAGTAAGAACAGGGGGGTGATTATGTAACTCAGTTACCAACTCAAAATGGATGAGTGTACATCGAATCGCTGTCAAATGACGTGTTTTGTATTTGCTATCTCCAGTGACCAACAGAAATACAATAGAGATAGCAAACACAAATGACGTCATTTAATGTACACTTTTACAGTTTGAGTTGACAACTGAGATACATAATCACCCCCCTGATGTGATGATGAAAGAAGAAAGTGTTTACGAATCTCAGTAGACTTTTGGCGCCATCGAGAGAAAAGATGGTCGAAGTTTTTTCATAATTATTGAATTTCGTGTTGATTTTGAGTGAAAGTAGTCAATTTTGGTGGCATTTTGTACAATTTTGTTCAGTGAAAGTGCACAAATGAAATAATCATGAAGAAATTAGCGTATCGTGTATTAATTCCTCGTTGCCGCCAAATCTCATTATATGAGCTTGAGTAATGAGGCCACCGCTTTACCCAAGAGCCTGACATGACTTACTGACTATTATGACTGATGACTAATTATAATTGATATAAAATTTGATGCAAATTTCTACTTGACTAATGGCAAAATACTAACGAGATTGACGAAACCTAAAGAAAGAAGAAAGAAAGAATCTCAGTAATTTAAACAGATTCAGATTACTTTATTTGCATATATCATACAGGTGGTAATAAACCACAAGCGCACGTCGACATTACTATAAAACTACAACCGGATCGGAATCGCGGCCACACAGTGAGAAGATCCGGTTTAAGGAAATCAGCGGGCTTGTCGTTTTTTCATCGTAGTGAAACTGACTTCCCTTTTAATATATTGTTTATGATATTGGAAGGCGAGCAAGCAGACGGATTTCCTGATGGTAAGAAACTCAAACCGCCTAGAGACACCAAAGGTGGTAAGGGTGCATAGCCAACCTGAGGCCAGGATGTTAGGCCTCGAGCAAAAGTAAGTTTACCGACTTACTTGTTCCTCCCGTGTTGGTCCGGGCTCCTTTGTAGAATAGACCATCTTCCTTCCTTGCCAGGCAGCTCGTAAAAGGCGAGCATAGGCTCACCGTCACTAACACCGTGACATCTGACTAGGTGGTAGGGCTTAGCAGCGACTCGCCCGGATTGGTACCACCGCCTTACCTATTCCTACCGCCATAACGTCATGACGTGTTCCGGTTCGGAGGGTAAGGTAGCCGGTAAACTTGCTTTTGCTCGAGGCCTCAAGTTGGCAACGCACCATCACCATCTTTGGTGTCTCTAGGTGGCGTGAATTTCTTAACATCAGGAAATTCGTTTGCTTGTTTGCCTTCAAATATCATAAAAAAAACTTGTACTCTGAACCGGAACACGTCAATGGCAACTTTGACGTTATGACAGAAGGAATAGGCTAGGCAGTGGACCAATCCGGGCGAATTGCTACGAAACTCTTCCACCTAGTAGAATGTCACGGTGTTAGGGTTACGCCTATGCTTGCCATTTACGAGCTGCCTGGCTGGCGGATGGTCTATTTTGCAAAAGAGCGCGGACTAACACGGGGATTTTAATATTATGTCATTTATGTGATAAATGGAGCAATAGAAAAAACTTCATTTTTGGTTCATCCACTAAAAGTTCCGAGATAATTAAAAATTGAGGTTCCTTCCTTATATAGTAGTCGGTTAAAAAACAGTTTACAGGTTCAGATACGCTAGATATTAATTTTAGATTAAAATATCTTACAAATATGTGATCAATGATCGATTTAAGATTCGTCTCGTCTGTCTTCCTGGTTGTCAAAATCACTACTAATATAAATTCGAAGTGTATGTGTGTGTATTCGTTCCGATTTCCAACAAAACGACTGAACCGAATTGAAAGCATAAAAATATTAACATTTTATTAAATTATTTATACGGGATACTCACGATCTATTTTAATTTTATTTGTCGATATTTCAGACTATTTCCGTCGTGACCACGGCCTATGCAACTAGGCCGAAATATCGATAAATAAAAAAATAGTATGTATCCCGTATAAATAATTAAAAATGTTAATAATACGCGACGATTTAAGTTTAAAATCATAGCATAAAAATAGCGTCAACCTTGGAAAAGTCTTTCTTTTTATCTCGGTGTCATAAGGAGTTTCTGTGATACAGCTTAATAATTTAATATGCGGATCAAGACATAAGCAACAATACTAGCTTTTACAGTACTAGCTGACCTGACAGATTTTGTTGTTCTACAATTTTTGCTAAATTGTCAAACTTTTTTGCTAAACTTGTAGTACTTACTATGGATAAAAAAAACTCCAGGTAATAATTAGCACAACAATAAAAGATTTAGGAATTATTATACATCTGTTCACGCGTGTTGCAATGACCAGGAGAAATAAGCCTTTTAAGCATTTTTAAAGAGGATATTTTTTAAATATATGACATGTTTTATACTTCCAAAATACGACTTGTAATAGGTAACGAAGTGCCTCAATCTATAAAAAAAAATTTTGGCAACATATTTAAATAACACTTAGATAACACATAAATAAAGAAATTACTTTTAGCTATATGATAATTTTAGAACAAAGGCTTTGTTGCCAAAAAGAAGGCCGTTGCTGACTGCACCATTATGACATCAGTTCCCGTGTTGATCCGGGCTCCTTAGCAGAATAGGCTTAATAGCTTCCTGCCAGGTAGCTCGTTAAAGGCGAGTATATGCTTACAGTCACTAGCACCGTGACTTCTGATTAGGTGGTAGAGTTTCGCAGCAACTGGCCCGGATTGGTATCACCGCCTTACCTATTCCTGCCATCATAACGTCAGCGCTTGCCGTTGACGTATTACGGTTCGGAAGGTAAGGTAGCGGGTATACTTACTTTGGTTGGAGGCCTTACATCCCAGCTTCAGGTTGACAACGCACTATTACCACCTATGATGTCTCTAAGTGACGTGAATTTCTTACCGTCAGGAAATCTGTCTGCTTGTTTGCCTTCCAAAATCATAAAAAAAAATTCAAACCGCAAGACATTGTTTGCTGTCACTGATGATAGAGAAGGAATAATTAAAGGTTTTTATTTTGAATGACTGATACCATATTATAAAACAACTACCAAAATCATAAAAAAAAATCAGAGGACTGTCATTTTCAGTAAGTGCTGTTTATATTGGCATGCACTCGCAAATATCATATTTTCATGTTTAATATATAAAAAATTAAAAATAATACAAGAACTTAAAACAGTAACTATTGAACAAAAAATATTTTTGTAATAAACGTTTGTTATGGCTTTTCCAAGCAGCATCAAATAATCCCTAACGCGATAGGATAATGTGGCAAATTTCAGGAGTTCCTATAGCCACGTTCCCGTTTCCATTACCAGATCAGCTTCTTAGATCAGTTATTTGATTTACATGCGAAATTTCAGTCTAATCGGAAACTAGGAAGTGGGGCAAACTTGAATTGTAAAATGCCATTACAAAAGATAGCCTGATAGGCGAAACTAAGTATATATATCTTAAAAATAATTATAATTATTTAAATTAATACGCACCTAACTAGATTTGAAACATAAAACAAAACAAGTTTAAAAATAGCTAAAAAATATTACAATCGATAATCATCTGCCGGACACACAACCAAATTCCAAAGTCGTATATACAACCAAATTCCTGATAATCTTAAATCACTTCCATTAAACAGATTTCGAAAAAAGGTATTCAACTTACTTTTAGAGAAAAATTATTATAATGTCAAAGATTTTCTTGCAGATAAGAATAAATAATACAGTATTTCTAATATGATTAATTTAATTGCAGAATGTTGGGTGCGCAGGAGTTTGTTTCGCCGTTTCTTCTCCTGTCTGGCTAGGTTTGGAAACGGTGGTAGTTTATGGTAGATAGGGATAAATTAATTTACATACTAAAAATTGTGTGTATTAATAAATAATTATGTAATCTCTAAACAAACAAAAAACAGTGTGTAAATAGTAAATCGTGAATAAATAATTAAAAACATATTAAAATATTTGCACACCACAAGTTGGTAGAATATGTAGGAACGCTTAAATAATTTTGTAACATCTTTGTAACACTCATATTCCGCAAATAAATATTTATTCTTTTCTTTCTTTTCTTTCTTTTTCACAATCAACAATACTAATGCAGATTATTAGAAACTAGCAGTCCCGGCGAACTTTCTACCACCCGCCCTGTACTACATGAATTTTTCATCTTAATTTTTATAATGTTATTCTAATAGTAGAATAAGATAGGTTTTGGGATAAATTTTCGTCCTGAATATTCAGGGCTAAAACTAGTCCTAAAACCTACCTTCGTTAAGTCCTGCTCTTCTCGAGTTGTGAAAGTAGGAGGTTATCCATTCGTTTGTGTGTTTTTTTTTGTGTTTGTTGCGAAACACCCAATTTTCTTTTTGTTGCCCGACCCGGGATTCGAAACTCTCGCTTCCCGGTCCCTCATGCAGTCAAGTCCAACAACTGAACCGCTAGACCACAGACACGATTGCAGTTTTCCTGCGATTAAATTATTTCGTATCAAGAAAACGTAGTAACAAAATGAAGTTGGTTTTATGCAGTTTCGTGCGATTACACTAGTTTGTATTTATTTTTATAATATTGTAATGCAAACAAGCAGACTGATTTCCTAATGGTAACAAATTGAAGTCAGTTTTATGCAGTTTTCGAGCGATTACATTACTTTGTGTCTAGATAACGTGGTAATAAAATTGAAGTCGGCTTTATGTGGTTTTCCTGCGATTACATTACTTTGCATCTAGATAATGTGGTAATGAAATTGAAGTCGGCTTTATGGAGTTTTCCTGCGATTACATTACTTTGCATCTAGATAACGTGGAAATGAAATGGAAGTCGGCTTTATGGGATTTTCCCGCGATTGAATTACTTTGTATCTATAATGTAATGTGGAAATGAAATTGAAAACTGTTTTATGCAGGTTTCTTGTCATTAAATTATTTTGTATCTAAATAACCTGATACCTAATGAAATTGTTGTTGTTGTTTTGCAGGATTTTACATATATAGGATACATTGCGCTGATTTCCGCACAGGCAAAGCTGCAGGACGCTTTAGCTATCTAGGACCTTCAAGTGGAATTTGGTTTTGTTTGACCTTTTCATACAATAATTAAATAACATGATATCATGCCGCAAAAGTCAGCTAAAAGGTTAGTGGAATGACGCATCTGGTTTAGAAAATTATCGTTTGATTGAGATGTATGGGTTAGATTCTCGACAAGCAGATCAACATCACTTTGTGGCCTTAACGTCATATTAGGCTATTCATATCGGTATTATGTTACATTACTACATATTTAATGAAAGAAAAAAAAACACTTTAGATAGGATTTGAACCTGCACCCTTTCGTCTCAAGCCGACGAGTCTAACCATTTCAGCTACTGAGGATTCAACTCCTGTGGTGTCATTTTTTATTCCTGTCTAGGGATGAAAATGGCAAAAGTAAAGTTTCCAGTAAAACACATGTAACTTTGGAATAATACCAATTTTAAGGGTATTTGAAAAATGTAAATACGTAAATGAAAATACGTTAATTAATACATGTTTTATGCATAAAACAGGTATTAATTAATATGTTTTTCATTAATTACGATAAATAAATAAAACAAATATGATATGGAAATAAATAATCAAATAAATAGTTCTAAAAATAAGTAAATCAAACGAGGATGTTGATTTAACCATAAAGTTATTTTACATACATATCTTCACGCCAAGTCCCTTACGGGGTAGGCAGAGAGTATCGAGTGCCAGACCTCACGATCCTGACAAACCTGTCTTGCTTCCTTCACATTCATAACCCTTTTCATACAAACACGCCGGTTTCGGAGACTCTTGACACCACCCTCGGATAATATCCGATTGATCTGATCGTGAAATGTCAGCATTTGTCTCTCCAGTTATTTTATTAATATTAGTCCTAAAAACAGCAAAAAATACAATGTAAATTACATGTGAAAACCGGAAACTTGCGTAAGATACATCGTAAGAACTTCTTGAAAGTTTCTGTATTATATTGAAAAATACAAAGTCCGAATAAAAATACATGTACATATTTACCCTATGATTTTTCTTACGTCTTACGCCTGTATTTTTCTATAGATACACATTTCGGTGTATTATATGAGGCCTATGTCCAGCAGTGGATTTCCTGCGGCTGATGATGATGATGATGATATGAGTTCATCATTACTGGTGAAATTCACATTTTGCAATTACCGTAACTCATTTCTCTAGAATTTTAAGTAAGACGAAAGGGCGCAGGTTTAAATCCTGGCTAAAGAGAATTTGTTTCTTTCATTAAAAAAAGGTGTCTTCACGACAGTATCCTTGAACAGATCGGCAGAGTACAAACAACAGATTTGTTGCTAGACTGCTGCTAGAATATCGTGACATAAGAAATACACGTCGCTACAAAACATTCAATAGTCTAGTCAACATGTGCCTTTTAGGTCAAAATTTTTAGCTCGCCTCGGGAAATTATGATCGAGGTGTCATTCGATTCAATCGCATTTAAAAACTTTTTGAATAATTTGGAGTTTTGATTGCAAAAGCGAGCCTAAAATTTTGACCTAAAAGGCACATGTTGACTAGACTACAAGGCGTTAATGTACTTTGCCAACCTAAGTCATCTATGTAACCAAGTATCCTACGAACACTGGCTACCTGTCGTCTTAACCTGAATATAACAAAGGATAGCAAGGGTGAAAATACAAAGCAATTTTAACAATCGTATGGCGTTACAAGCAATGTAAGGACATATAGACTGATACTCTCTGCCTACCCCGCTTTGGACTGGGCATGAATGTATAAATGATTACTGACTACATACTGAATTGATTTAGCAATACTTCAAGATTATTCCAAAAAACGGACGGTGGATTGTCACTAACGCTAGCCTTATTTCTTTGTCATTTGTGAAAACCAGGTATAAAAACTAGTATCATATAAAAACTGAGAGCAGTTAGTATATAATGGCTAGGTATTTTGCAGTTTGTGTGAAAAACCAATAAATTATTTTTACTTCCTTAGAACCG